>JAODPA010022858.1:22727-37784 GCA_025585075.1 Nepenthes mirabilis | reverse complement strand
AATTTCTTTAATTTAATTAAAATAAACACGGGTATTTCCTTCTATTACATCGCAAAGAAAGCATCGGCATGGAAGTCAGCAGCTTAACAAACTCTCTGCCTACTGATATTGGATATATTGTCATTTCTTCGGTGAAGAAACAGGAGTGATCAGCAAAGATGATTAAGAAGTGCAATTCCCTTTGGAATCCGATTGCGTCCTCTAGAAAACCATCTTCTCGATCAAAGGTTCGTCTCTCTGATTTTGTTATTTTAGTGGAATCGTTTGATTTCAATCTTTACTGCTTCGAGTTTCCCCTTTTCCGTTGGAGCCAACAATTGACCTAATGCCTCTCAGATCCCATCGATTCTCCGTAATTGGACTCTTTCTATTGGTTTATCTGTGACCCTTCAGAGCTTCTGCCCCAGGCCTCTGCCATATGGTAATTCTAGATGTTGAGAATTTCAATGCCTAATCATCAATGGTTCAAGAACTTAGGCAATAATACTAACGTCGTTACTTATTCTTTGTACTTTTTGTGATTCTGAATCTCTATAAACCACTAATTTTCTTTCAGCCTTATATAACTTAGCTAAGTCCTCATTGCCTTCGTTTCAAAATTTGGTTTCTGATGCCTTAGTGATCTGTTGGCAAATGCTTTAAAACCTGTTTCTTGTGTCTTGCTAAATTGCTAATTCTTATTGTGTGGAAACTTTGCCCATGGTTGGCAGCTTGGAGATAAGTTTTTCTTCACTTCCCATGTTAAATCATCTGTGCAGCAAGCAAGTAAACCTCCTGCTTACAGGTGAGTACTTGTATTATTGCTTTTTCATACTGTATTAACATCCTGCTACTTCACTCTCATGTACCTCCTCCTGAATCCGAGTTCACGCTCTGGTAATCCGGCATCCGTTTCCATTATTTTACTTAATTTTCCTTTCAAAAAGTATTTCTATCTTGTTGCTGCACCTAAAATGAGCATTCTATGATGCTCACAGACAACAGCAAGAATAACAAAGCTTTAACTCACCAAGCTGCCACAAGAATCCGCTTTTGATATTCTTCTTGACTACTGCAACATCCTGCGATGTGAAAACAGTATTTAATAGACGAATCAGAAGACCAGCATGTTGGCAAATGAAATCAGTGTCCTAATCTTATTGAGACAAAGTTTGGGGCGTTCGTTCTCTTAATGCAACATAGAGCTAGTTATATCTAAGTGCAGTTGTGAAACAAAGTCTACATTCATGTGTATAGACCTAGTTGTGTCTAATTGCTATTGTACACTGCAATTCCATTGTTTCTCTGGTTGCAATCCTGATAGTGCAAATTCGATTTCATTTGCTGTTGTAGCAAATGAAATCGGTATTTAAAAGTTTGTCGTGTTCAATCTCTTAATGCAACATAGACTTAAATAAGCGATCCTGGAAGTGCAATAAGGGCCTACATGCATGTCCATGCATTAAGGATGAAATGCAAGAAATTTCATGTATTTAAAGGGATAATAAATGGATGAAAAAACTGAAAGTTAGTTTACATAAGTTCTAATCGCTCAGCTAGATGAGGGATTGTCAATAGCAGGCTAATTATTTTTTTATATAATAAGAAGATGGTTAGAAATCTTTTATTTTTTTCATCCAATTGCTCTTTTGATTTTAAAAAAGTATCCTTACCAATATACTCTTTCTTCTACACATTCATCTCCATTTCCTAAAGGAGAATGACTAATAATCTGAATTCACTAACAAAAAGAAAAGGATAATAGATTTATGGGAGAGAAGTCTTTCCGTATCAATTGCTAATCTATTTTTAATATATAATTAGGGTGGATAACCATTCAAATAAAGAACATAAGTTTGTTGCTTTTTTTTCCTCAAAATTAGAGCCATAGGACTCAATCTGTTTATTCAACTGACACAATTTTGAATTCTTCGAACAAAATGAGTGCAAAATTCAAGCAAAAAAAAATATATGGTAAGAATGAAAGAGTCTCATGCCTTTTTTCCATTTATTTCTCTCAGGATTAGTTATGGTTTTATAAAATTTTTTAAGTTAAATTAAAGTAAAAGATAAAATAAATGCAAAAGTACTTTTTTATTAGTATAACAAATAGAATTCAATTGAGCTAATTTTGGACGTTTCGAAGGATTTTGACTTTATCTATCCTCCAACCATTGAAGTAGAACTTATGACATATATGTTTGAAATAGATTTCTTTTTAATAGAGTTAAAATATCATTATCTCATTACATCGTGCCTCAGATTTTTAAACCAAAAAGAACCCTATATTTGTTCTATCAAAGGAATAAAAAGATATTGAACAATATTTTACGGGATTATATCTGAGAAAGGTAAAAGGAAAAAACAATACAAAAGTAGTATGGAAGCTGAACTCAACTTCTTTATGAAAAGATATTTTTGTTTTCAATTGAGATGGGATGATCTTTTAAATTAAAAAAATATCAATAATATGAAGGTATATTGTCTCTTGCTTAGATTGAGAAAGTGTACTCGTATTTTCAATGTGCAAAGTTAGCAATGACGAAGAGATTCTCTTCTTTGTTGTATATATATGTATGTTGAACATGTTAAAGTGCAGAAGTAAAGAAATGGTACTGAAATAAGGCAGCTATAGTACCTGATTGAACCTTACTCGCATGTAGGCTCTATTGGGTGTTGTCTGAGGAGTTGGAACTTGAGTGTGGGCTAATGGGCAGTCTTGTTCCTATTGATAATACCAATAACAGTGAAGACATGCTTACATGCCATGTAAATTATCAAACATCATAATTACATGTTCTTAGAAATGATTTGAGGTTTCGTCTTTGAAGTAGTCCTTCTCACTATGCTTGATCGGAGAGCCTTAACCAACTCTCCTATCCAATCTTTGGCAATGATTGTCATGTAGACATTTTCTGTGAAAGCAATTGTGCTTTCTCCACATTTTCTCATTCTCTGCCTCTTCTGGCGTTGGGCAATAACTGCAATAGTAATGGAGAGTATTCCGATGTGGATTGGGACAATCTTGGGTTTAATCTAATACCCACAGACTACATGTATGTGATGAAATGTTCCCAGGATGAAACATTTGTTGACGGTCAGCTTACTCGGTATGGAAACATTGTGTTGAGCCCCTCTGCCGGAGTGCTAAACTATGGCCAGGTGAGCAGTGTTTGGACAAAAATTCACTGACATTATCCTAGCGGAAGTATGCCAAAATCCAATGATTCAATTATTCTTTAGCTTCATAAAGGAACTTACAATTGTGGTCTGAATTTTGAAAAGGGACTATTTGAGGGAATGAAGGCGATTAGGAGACACAATGGGTGTCTTGTGCTTTTCTGTCCTGACCAGAATGCAATATGCATGAAGAACGTTGCTGACCGAATGTGCATGCCATCCCCTTCCATTGATCAATTCATCAATGCCATGAAGCAGACGTCCCTTGCCAACAAGCACTGGGTAGTCCATCTATTCGAGAAAATCTTTATCAAACCATTAGTAGCTGTACCACTCTTCATATAACTTCCTTTTGTTTCTATTCTTTTCTAATTTACCTAATTTTGCTATGAATTTTGAGGCAGATTCCTCCACCAGAGATGGGGTTTCTTTATCTAAGACCTCTGCTCTTGGGTACTGGACCTATTCTGGGTTTGGCTCCGGCTTCTGAATACACCTTCCTCATATTTTCTTCCCCTGTTCGCAATTATTTCAAGGCAAGCTTCCGTTTTCAGTTTTACTTTCTTCTAGATTCTGGTAGCTGAAATTACAAGTATTTGATGTTCTACGGCATTCAGGAGGGATCATCGTTGAACTTGTTTGTCGAAGATGAATTCGATCGTGCATCTTCCGGCGGTACCGGTGCTGTGAAATCCATTACTAACTATGGTCCCGTAAGAAATACTGTGCCCCTTCCAATTGTAAAGAACCCAAAAGGCCTTGAAAGGTCATAATGCCTATCGACTGTCATTTCTTGTATTGTCCTGAGACTGTCTGCTGCTTATTGCCATTGTTCCATGTGTTCTGCTTTCAGGCTCTGAGACCTCTGACAAGAGCCAAGAGCATAGGATTCTCTGATGTCCTGTACCTTGACTCTGTAAATAGACAATTCGTTGAGGAGACCTCCTGTTGTAACATTTTCATAGTAAAGGTAACATATTCAAGCCATTAATTTTTATTTGTATTTAGTAAGTCCCAATGCTTGTTTTTTCTTGTAGAAGATACTGAATATGCAAGGGAGATGAGAATTTTGGATAATTGCATTGAAGAATTCGTTATGTATTTGACTATGATGTGCTAAGTGTGCCACTGAACTAATGGTAAGACAATGTTCAGTTGGCCATTGATCAGCACAGCATTTTTGAAGGCACTGTAATTTTGTGGAAAAGATTGAAAAACAAAATTCAATATGAGAAGATAAGTAGTTTCTGCAATTGAAAAGGAATGTGAAGTCCCTCTCTCTCTCTCTCTCTCTGGATAACTATAGAATGACTTGTTATTACTGTCAACAGTTAATTCACAAGGGCTTTTTACAACTACCTAGATACCTAGAGGAGAGCACTATTAAGGCACTCCTAAATTTTTAGGCTTATTGTCAATCCAACAATGAAGATTAAAAGTTGGATGGATGAACAGTGGAGATTGCATCAAGTGATTTAACTGGGAGCCTATAAATTTAGGACAACCTTAAGAGCATTCCAATCACAGTCATGCTCATGCATGTGCTACTTTCTAGTTATCTATGCACACCAATATGCCACATTTAATTTTGAATACATAATAGCAGAAATCTATAGAAAGATGGGAAACTTCTCATCTGAAAGTAATATTTGAGTACAAGTAGCTCTGCTGGAAAACATTAGTAAGTTACCCGTTTACTTTTCTAAAGAAACAAAAGAGAGTTATCCTCCTGCAATAGCTGCTGCACAGATTATTCTTCTTTCTATTCACCGTTGGCCTGGCTTGCGGTTGTTCCCATGTTCATGCTCTGAAGTTTCGGCAGACACCTCAAACCCCCTTCTTTGCATTTTTGAAAGTCCTATACACGTTGGAGAGTCATTGTTATCACAGGCAATCAGAATTAGAAGCAGATTTATTTTGGGAAGCATGCTTTTAAACGGGGGAAATAAACTGAAAATTCAATCTTGCTTCACTCTATCCACATAGATCACATGATGATAGTCTTAGCTGGCTGAAAATGAGAAATTTTCCTCCATACTCTCATGCTCAAAAGTAAAATATTTTTAGGGTTTCATCTCCCTGTTTGTGGAATATACATTCAACAGGTACCACAATTCCTTTTTGCACAAAGATTTTCCTTGCAGGAACAATTTATTAGCAAAATTTCCATAGGAAAAGCTTTAATTTTGGCTGTCTTTGTAACCCATATCATCCTTCACTGATTACTGTCTTCCTAAGACAGAATTCACCCAGGATTGATAGGGATACTAAATTTGCAACGTCAAGCCTTGGCTTGTTAATGTATTTGCCCTGATGATTATATAATCACTTTTGGATAGGTGAACTACATGAATACAAACTTAATGACATTTACAGGACAACATACTCTCAACCCCAGCAACGAATGGCACTATTCTCCCAGGAGTCACTAGGAAATCCATCATTGACATTGCTTCTGATCGTGGGTACAAGGTCAGTTAATTGGGTGTCTCTGTTTTGGTTAAAAAGGTCAGTTGCACAATGTACACACACCATGCTTTCCTCTTCCATTTCCTTACATACATGAATCAGAAAAGGTGAGTTGTCTCATAGAATGTAGGCCTCAAGCAATATGATAGAGTTGACATCTTAATTGTATAAATTGCCAGTTGTTTTTAAAAGTCCATGTTCGTAGTCATGTAAACTGGGTCAGGTTGAGGATCCCAGTTGAGGAGTTGATGGACGCAGATAAGGTTTTCTGCACAGCAAATGCTGTTGCTGTTGCTTCTGTGGACAGCATCACATATCAAGGAAAAAGGTGGTAACTGTCAGGTTTTTAAGGACATGAAATTGATTCAGAGCTGTGAACTCTTAGAGCAAATTAGAATAAGATCACAATATGGAAATGCATAATGGTGATCAATGGGGAACAATGACAATGGTTATGAAATGCTTTATAGCATATTTAGAACATCAGCTAAATGGAAGATGAAATCGGTTTCTCTCTTCTTTTTGTCCTTATATTCGATGGAAAAAATACAGGATCATGCTAGAAGAAAAGGCCGTAGAAGATTATCCAATGCTAGCCATGTTTCTACATCTGAATGCTGAATTACTGTAAAATATTTTTAGAAGCTATAGATAGCAGTAGCATGGGACAAGTTGCCATGAATATGAAAGTTTCCTTATTATCAAAGAGTATTACCCAGATGAATAAATCTGTGATTATGAGCTCCTCCCTTGTTCTGAGAGTCTCTTTATTGCAAAGGCCATGTTTGGTTATGGTGTTGAAAATTTGGTTATTATTATTATTGTTTGCTGTTGTTAGTAATGTTAAATACAAAAATAATGTTTCGTTATAGTGTTGTTAGACGTTGATATTGAATGTTAAATGACAAATTAGAAGATTTTTTTTCTTTTATTTGAAATATTCAATTATTACTGATATTTTCAAAAGGTGTACAAAATAAAAGCTTTAAAAAATAAAATAAATATACTGACCCATTTTTCTACACTAAAAGAAAAGTGGCATTAAATTAAAAATAGTGTCTTAATATTTCTACATATAAATGACATAACTACCAACAATAAATACTTTAACATGTGACAGAGAAAATATCAACAGTAAATATGTTAAATTAAGTATCTTATTAAAATATAATTTGGTGAGGAGAAAATGAGTCAAAAAATGAAGAAAGAAAGTGTTGAATGAAGAAGATTAATAAAGTTACTTTTTGGTCATTTTACAAAAGCTAAAAGCAAAAGCTTACAAAAAGCTCATATTGGTGGGCTTTTATAAGAGAATTGTTGCTGTTATTATTCCAACAGCAGCAATACTTTTTCCATATAACCAAACAAGCTGCACCTCCCAGCAGCTCAACCAAACATGTCCAAAGTTCCCTAGTCAATCTTTTTCCCGCTGTATTACCAAGTACAATGACTCTTTCAAGCGTTTTTCTTTGATAATTGATATAAATTTGTTAGAGTGCAGGGTTGAATATAGTCCAAGAACCAACTCGGTGGGTAAGGATCTGCTGTCGACTTTAGTAGGGATTCAAAATGGTCTTATTGAAGACAAGAGCGGCTGGATCGTCCATGTTAGCTGAGCCACTCAGCTCTCATGTCAACTATAGATTGTGCAGTGTTTTAATTATTTGAGTCTTTTGTACACAGTTTCTCGGATTGTAAACAGAAGAGTAGATTCAACTTCTTTAAGCTGTCTTTGAAACTTGCATCCAGGAGCTCTTCTTGAAGTCTCACCCTCCCCCCCGCCCCCTAAGAACTCATCTATTAACTTTACAAAATAATATTTATTTTCGCATACAGACAACCTTACTAAATATTAATTGAATAAATATAATATTGTGTCTCGATTGGCTCTTACTATAATCTTGATTATTATAAAATAATATTTATATAGGAACTCATCTATTAACTTTAAACCATCAACACCCATCAATGAATTGTTTTATTTGAAAATAATGCTACTTCTAGGGCCATGACGCCTATACTTGCTAGATGGGATGTTGGCCTCTAACAATCACCAAACAGCTAGTAACATCTCGAACCTAAACCGTCGGTCCCTATAAATCAGCATCTCTAACCTCGTCGCCATTCGTTAGCGGTGATACCTTGACCACCGCTGTTGTTCGCCAAACAGCACCTTTCAACCACACCCCGTGCCCAACTACTCCCTAACTACCGCTATAAGTCACTGGTCGTCATCATTCCCAACTCATGTCGACAATTGCTAGCTAGTAACATCTCAGGCTGCCATGTCGGTCATCAAACAACACACCTAAACCTCAACATGCTAGTTGTCAATGACGCAATTACTGCCACCCCAGTTGATATTGCCAGTCTCCTCCAAGCAAATCGTCGACCAGTGTCCAGCAGCATTCCTAACCTTACCGCTAAATAAAAAATCACATCAAAGATCAATCAGCAGTGAGAATTTTTTTTAATCATGAAATATCACCTCCAATCTTAAAATATTGCCACCACTAATGACTATAAATATCTACTATCATTCATCGATTAGTTTGATTATCCACATTCTCTTATTCACGCCAAACACTGAAGGGTATTAAAAGAAGTTATCATCTGAAAATTGTGAAATATCTTTTCAGAAGGATTTTTTTCATTGAAAATATTTTTCATCTGATAAATATTTTTTTTGGCAAACAAACAGTCTAACAAAGATTCATGTCTTACCAATCCCTATTTCAATTAGTTCCATGAATTACATATATATTCTTTCAAGGAAAATAAGCTATCCCTAAAGCCTTCGGTAACAAACCCTTAACAGCTCAATTTAAGATACCTGATCAAGCCTAAGTGTAAATGGACATAGCAAGGGACAAGTTAATGGAAATCTGCCTTTAATTAAGTCAAAAAGGCTATTCGTGGAAGGAAGCAGAAGATACATAAACAACTCGACAGCTGTTTCTGCACTCGGAGGTGTTCTGACTGTGCATTCTTCCATTGCTCGTTCTTAAAAGGTGTATTTAGTTCTAGCAAAGTTTCTAAAAAAATCAAAAGTAAAATTAAAAAAATATTTTCTCGCATTTAAATTGCCTAAAAAATATAGCTTGTACTTCCTCTTTATAACCATTTTACCTAAAATATGTGCACAAAAGAAGAAAAATAGCTATTTTTTCTATCTAGTTTTTTATGGTAGACAAACGTGGCAATGGCCACAGCATCTTTCACGTACAGATGATATACTGATATATACACAGGGTAATAGCCCTCATAATTGTAAAAATGGCTGACTTTAAACTACTTGATCAAACCTTGCTTGTAAATCACGTTAGGGAATCACTTACTCCAAAATTTAAGGAGATGACCTTAGAATAATTCTTTATGGTGGAGACAATAATACAGTCAAATTGCCCTTTTGTTTGAATTGCCTTAAAAAACAATAATCGTGCTTTCTCTTTACTTCCATTTTATGGAAAATATGTCGATAAAAAAGGAAAAGTAGTTTTTTTTTTTTAACTTCCTTTTTTGTTGGTGGGCTAGCGTAACAATGGCTACGGATCTTTTTATGTACAAATGGCGTATATAAAGAATATGAATAATAACTCTGATGATTGTAAGAATGGATAACCTTAAACTACTTGATCAAACATTACGTAAGGAACCACTTATTTAAAATTTGAGGTGATGACCTAAGAATAATTCTTTAAGGTGGAGCCAACAACACAGTCAAAATTTTCTTGTTAACACTTTCTTCCAGTAGGCAATTTATAACTTGCTAGTTTCTACTCTTTCCAATGGATAATTTACATCCGTTCCTTGAACAGAGTGATTTCCGAGGAAGTCAATAAGTTTCAATCACACAGCAGAAGAACAGCAGTATAGTTTTTGGAAGACATTTTGAATGCCAAATCTACAAGCATGAATCTCAATGCAAATATAATGCTAGCACTGTCAATCTTATATAAGCTGGTGTTGCTAGTATAAATTGTTGGCATGGATATATTTTTCAAAAAAACAAACAAAGCCTTGTAAAGGCTTTGCTTCATGGAGAAGCATGAAGCGGTGAATAAGTTGAAGAGGAAGAGGTGTAAATTTTGGTGCTTTTTGTTGATTTCTACGCAATTTTAGTATATTGTTTAAAAATTATGGAGGATACCTACACATTTTGATTGTCAGGTAGTCCTCTCGTTGTGCTTGTTTCAAGCTTCCTGGTTGTGTTATTGTTTGTGGGTTATTATTGAAATTGGTATTATGTGCCATTTTATGAGCTGGAATTTGGTTTGTATTGCCTAACATTGATGATAGAGAAGCTCTTGTCTTGGACTCTTAAGTTGGTGATATATACACTTAGATCTGAAAGGATTCTCCGTGTTCTCGGGTCTCGTGTGTGGTGTGTGATTGATTTTACATTTTCCTGCAAATACTTTGTGTTGGACTACTGCTTACTGTGCTATTATTTGCATCATTACAAATTCAAACCAAGTGGTAGAGAATAACTGACATATCTAATATCATAACAGTGAGGATTTTATTCTGACAATTCAGACAGATAAGATTATGACATGTTAAAGTGTGTTGTATCCATCTTATGATTCTAACCATCCACATTGACAGAATGATATCCTCATGTGAGAATACAATAACTCTCAAATGGGAGGACAATAACCAGCAGTTGCCTTTTAGGGAAGCAGCATGAGCAAGAGAGGCCAGAACAAACCTTGCTTGCAGCCTTCCTCCTCAGAGTTGCCCGAGAATCTGGATTTACAGGAATCACAAGTGATCCATTCAAGTTGACAGTAAGAAGAATGAAGCTGTTGGTATATCACATCTCTCCGACTCTGGTCATCCTGCTGATCCATCTCAATAAGAACCTGTGGTATCAATAAAAACTACACGTTTAGCTTTCCTTGAGCGAATTTGATGATCCACTGCCACGTCTTCTTCATTTTCTCTTTCTTGTTGTAAAAAATTAAAGATTAGTTCATATGACCATTTTAGCAGACAGCAACATGTGGTTTTTAATGTTGACCTGTGCAGCGATGCGATTAAAAACTGGGTGAAATCTTCTCCTGCAGTATTCGTTGAATAAAACTGTACATGCAATCAACAGACTGGTGAAGCCCAAGCAGATGGATGACTCCTTTAATACAAAGAGGCCCACGGCTATAATTTGTCCCAGGAGCAACGAGAATACTGTTGTGTTATGGATAATTGGCCAATATCTTCCCCCACTATCGTACTCAAAAAGATAGACATTGAGAATCTGAAAGATACAAGAAAATAAAATCGTTAACAGTTATGTCATTTTTGGCAGGTTTAGGCGCTGAGATATTAGAATTATCTATGTCATCATAAATAGAGAACAATGACTCAGCATGCTCTTGGGGTTCGAACAACCCGGATTCACCCGATCTGGTAGCAACGGAATACCCGAACCCCCCATCATCATCAGCCACCATATAGTAGGAAGAAGGAATACAATAGATACACAGTAATTTTTTTACATGGAAACCTCTTCTCAACTAAGGAGAAAAATCTGAGACACCCAATGTAAAATGGT
Organism: Nepenthes mirabilis; assembly: GCA_025585075.1. NCBI lineage: Eukaryota > Viridiplantae > Streptophyta > Magnoliopsida > Caryophyllales > Nepenthaceae > Nepenthes > Nepenthes mirabilis. The sequence continues at coordinate 26,602 of JAODPA010022858.1, read as the reverse complement.
TACAAAATCCCAGAGACAGAATACAAGCAACCACCCTGGCTACACAAGCCCTAGAGGCAAAAACGAAGAACGGAGCACGAGAATATAAAGACCTCACACTTTGTATTTCACTCGCTGCTCTCTCTTTCTTCTACTCTTTCTCTCTTCACTGTGGTGCTCTCTACTCTCTCATTTTACAAGTGTTGGTGAAACGGCGACCGTCGTTTCACCCCCGCACTTATGCGGCCGGCGCACAGCACCCTTGGTGTTTTCTCCTACACCAACCCGATGCAACCCGCACCCTGGGTGTCTTCACACACCCACACACTTAGTGGTTTTCCACACCTTTTGGTGTTGCCACAGATGCTACCGCACGCTGCCTGAAGCTTCTGGTGCTCATATATAGAGACGTCCTAACTCCACCTAATCTCATCTCCACAACTGGTCATCATGCAGATAATAGGTGCCACGTCTTCACCAATTCTCGAGCTTCCTGCAGGCCCATGACTTGCAAGACAGCGCATGCTCTGCACAATGCAGACGCGTGCTCTGCGACCCAACTGCCAACATGTCGACAAATCCTAGAAAGGCATCTGTCCGCTGCCAACTACCACAGTCTCCTAGGCCCGTTACTCAACCGGTCAACTTCTTATTGACAGTCTTCAGCATTCATCCGGTCAAACTCCGTTAACCATCCTTTACTTCCATCCGGTCAACCTCCCCCATTGACCATCTTCTGCTGCCCATCCGCCATCCAGCAGCACTCCTGCAGCCCTCAAACTGTCAACCTCCTATTGACTGGAATCTACAGTTGGCTATCCGCCAGTCAATCTCCATTGACCGTCCACTGTTCTCCTCCGATCAACATCCCGTTGACTCGAATCAGTTCTCCGAATTTGTTTTTCACAAATCCTCCCATGACAAATCAGTTTGTTGGGTTACCCACAAGGAAGTGACAAGACCCAACAAACTTCCCCTCATGACCTTGTGGGGAACACATTCGCCTTTACCCGGCGACCATCATCGCCTGCCTTCCGGCAACTTCCCCTCAATTGGGATCCCGGCGTCAGCTCCGCTCTTAGTCCTACTGGCTCCACCCTTAGCCCTGCTGGCTCCGCACTTAACCCTACTCGGCTCCGCCCTTGGTCCTACACAGCTCCGCCCTTGGCCCTGCTTAGCTCCACCCCGGCCCTGCTGACTCCGCTGTGCTTTTACAATTCCATCCAATTTCACACTAAATGGAAAACTCTTCCACGATGACACTAGATACACTTCGACCGCCGCAGACCTCGGCGGCTCTACTTCTGCGGCGCTTCACTAGACGGCTTCCCCTTGGGACGCTTCACTCCACTCTGGCAATAGGTCAGCACCTCCGCAGGTAACCCTTTCTGGTCAGCACCCTTCACAAGCAACCCTTTCCGGGCCTGGGCCGATCTCAACTGTCTCTGATACCACTTGTTGGGGTTCGAACGACCCGAATTCACCCGATCCGGTAACAGCAGAATACCTGAACCCCCCGTCATCGTCAGCCATCATATAGTAGGAATAAGGAACACAAGAGATGCACAATAATTTTTTTACGTGGAAACCCCTTCTCAACTAAGGGAAAAAACTACGAGAGATAAAGATCACCAATAGATCCACTATGTAAAATGGTTATAAAATCCCAAAGACAGGATACAAACAACCACCCTGGCTACACAAGCCCTAGAAGCGAAAACGAAGAACAGAGCACGAGAATAAAAAGGCCTCACACTTTGTATTTCACTCATTGCTCTCTTTTTCTTCTACTCTTTCTCTCCTCACTGTGGTGCTCTTTACTCTCTCCTTTTACAAGTATTGGTGAAACGACGACCGTCGTTTCACTCCCGCACTCATGCGGCTGACGCACAGTGCCCATGGTGTTTTCTCCTACACTAACCCGGTGCAACTTGCACCCTGAGTGTCTTCACACACTCACACATTTGGTGATTTTTCACACCTTCTAGTGTTGCCACAGGTGCTACCGCACGCTGCCTGAAGCTCCTAGTGCTCATATATAGAGACGTCCTGGCTCCACCTAATTTCATTTGTCCAGCAGGTCATCATGCAGATAATAGGTGCCTCGTCTTCACCAGTTCCCAAGTTTCCTGCAGGCCCATGCCCTACAAGACGGCGCATACTTTGCATTGTGCAGACGCGTGCTCTGCGACACAACTGCCAGCCTGTCGACCAATCATGGAAAGACATATGTCCACTGCCAACTACCACAGTCTCCTAAGCCCGTTACTCAGCCGGTCAACTTTTCATTGACCGTCTTCACCATTCATCCGGTCAACCTCCGTTGACCGTCCTTTACTTCCATCCAGTCAACCTCTCCCGTTGATCATTTTCTAATGCCCGTCCGCTATCCAGTAGCACTCCTGCAGCTCTCAGACGGTCAACCTCCTGTTGACCGAAATTTACAGTTGGCCATCCGCCAGTCAATCTCCATTGACCGTCCACTGTTCTCCACCGGTCAACATCCTGTTGACCGGAATCAGTTCTCCGGATTTGTTTTCCACAAATCCTCCGATGACAAATCAGTTTGTTGGATTACCCACAATGAAGTGACAAGACCCAACACATGCTTGATTTCCACCCCAACACAGCAATGAATTATTCATCAGCAAAGGCAATCCAGTATATGAAGCTCCCATTATGTGCGGAGTTAGGGAAATGATCGAGTATTTTTTGTCTATCATATGCGATCTTAGCTTGTATAATGCAAGAGACCATTCTAATGACCGAAACTTGTGACCACCAAATGATTATATAGCGATAGTACCAAATGTTGCGTCAAGGCTCCACTTTTGGGGTTATTTTTTTTAATTCATGGATGATATGATTCACAGAGTCCATCATTAGAAATGCACGAGCCAACTATTGATTGCCTTTACAATAAAGAAAGAGAAGAAAAAAATTCACTGAACTCATGGACTCAGAAAAGAACAACTAACCTGGTTTCGATATACCAAATAAGCAAGAGAGAAGTAAACCAGCAATAAAGGCAAAATCAGAGGTGCTAAAACCGAAAAAGCAAAGCCAATGAGTCCAAATAAAAGGACTTTTGGAACTTCAGTGTGAAAGGGGAAAGTCCAGCCTCCATCAAATGGCTCATGCTTCTTTTTAAAGATGGATTTGTAGACGAAGTTGCAGAACAAACCATAAAGTTGCACAAGCTCACACGCCAAGCTTGTCCAACCAGATGTCAAGACATACGTGATAAAGAATTTAACCTGCACAATTTACCCAACGAACAAAATTATCTTTAAAACTTTCAAGCAGCATGATGAGAATGCTAAATAGAACAAAAGCACAACAAAAGAATTTAATATAGAGAACCCTCCCTTCTTCCCCATCTTTTATTAGACAAACTATAGACTATAGAGAACAAACCAATAAAAGATAGATTCACAGAAGGCCTAGATGTTGATCTACAGGTAAAGACAGAGGAACTCGAATTTGAAAGAAATATGATGATAAGACCACCAAAACTAATTTGTAGACTAACATTCGAGGAGTATGTTTTGTAAATATAGAAGTCACTCGTACTAATATCCTATGTGCTAATTTAACTAAGATCCTACATATCAAAAAATTAATATCTGAAAATGAAGATAAAAAATAATTTGAAAATAGACTACCTAAAATAACAAAAAGCAAGAGAGAGAGAAAGAGAGAGAGAGAAGGGCATAATGTGGCATGCGGCTCAGATATTGTGGGGAAGGTTGGTTACTTAAATATTTGTAACCTTATCTCTGCATCATAGAAAAGCTAATTTTATAGTTTGACCATATGATTTTCCAGTCACAATGGATCAAATTTACTATTATGACAAGCATCACAATCAATATATATATATATGTATATGAATT
>JAODPA010022858.1:8749-22665 GCA_025585075.1 Nepenthes mirabilis | reverse complement strand
TAAAATTTGTCCATAGGTTTTAAATGGTTCAGAAATAAAAACAGATTATCGGCCAGTTATTTTATATATATATATATATTCAAAATTAAAAGTTATCTACTACTCTTTGCCAGACAATTTGGCTTGCAAAATTACTGCATTATGATTATGAATTGTAAAAAAACAGCAGACATATTACCGATGCCCTCTCTCAAGTACATGGGGCAGATTTTCTGTTATTCAGCCCCCTCTTTACTATTGACACTGCCATAATACCTGATGCGCTCTCAAGTACATGGAGCAGATCCAGGTGTCTATGATGTCAAGTTTCTAATCTCGTTAGCCCACAGAGGTAAAATGGAGTACCATTCATGACACAAAAAGGGAGCTAAGTTAAACCCAAGAAAGTAATATGACTTAGCGCAGCAATCTAAGTTACATGCACAACCTATTGACTTACTGGATCGAAAGTGTATTTCTAAACCAGAGGAGTAGTACTTATTGAATGACTAGCTTTTCGCAAATCCAGGTAAAATTATCTCAGGATCAATGGCACCAAATGGACATTAAATGAATAGAATCGGGATATGGATAACATATAATCAAATCACGCCAATTAATATTAAAGAAAGAGAATTCTAGGTTCACTTCTCCATCTTAACAATAGGAAAAAGGATCTTTTTCTAATTATATAGATATATATATATATATTGATTGAAATAGTATACATAGAAATAAAAAGTATCTTTCACACCACATTTGCTCGACATAGAAGCAATCAACAAAGCCACATAAATGGGTTCGATTCCTGCTATCTGCTCAAGGTGAAATAATGTATTTGATAGATTAAAGTATTTAGTGAGGTTGACCATAATCAGTGACTCTATAACAAAAACAAAAATAGTAAAAATAATACAATGATGCATATGCTAAATGAAAAAAGATATTTTTATTATAAGACAAAAAACAAAAAGAAAAGAACAATGAAAGAGTTGTACCAGAGCGGGGACTGCTCTGTCTGCTAGATTTGTAGGTAGGTTTCCATTTAATAATTTTCCATTAAACAAATCTTTTAGGCTGGGAAAGCCATCCAGCTTGGTAATTACTGTTCCATATATGAGATTTACAAAGAACACATTCCAAATGGTGAAATACAAGACTTTGCAGCATGCAGCCTTTTTTCTCCGACTACGAGAGATAGATCCCTCCACAGTTGAAAAAAGCATCATCAATGGTGGAACCATGTAGAGAAACAATACCAATACAACAGGAGGGAGGTACCCAGTAACCAACTCATTCATCAACTTCCTGCCAAAAGAGGATAAGAATAGTTTTCAAAAACATAATTTTTCATATGAAACCACACCATTAAACAGAAAGTATAACCCCCTTGCTCATCAATTTTCTGGAAAGCCATGCATGTTTGTTTCTATTACAACCCCGGTCTAAACAGATAATTAGATAAATAATTTAAATAACCTGAATGTTAAAATTTGTCTTCTATAATTGAATAAAATGCAAATACCAAACTAACCCGGTCTAATCTCAAATAAACATTATAACGACCTACTCATACCAAACATATCTGTAAGGAAATATTATCCAAACATCCCATAAAGATAATATAGAACCTGTATAACCATTCATGTTAATAAATGTATTTGTCAATATTACAACCATAAATAAATCCACAACAATTCCCAACATAAACTCAATACATGTCCAATAATAAAATAATAGCAATGTCTTAGATTTTTCCAATTTGAGATCCTACAAGTAATCCCAAAGCCCTCTAATTTGAAAGGTTAGAAAATAGGACAAAATCATGAGTTTAAAGTTCAGCAAATATATATATATATATATGATAAAAAAGCATGTCCACAATACAGATAAATGGACAAAAACGATAAAACACATGCAAAATCCAATATATCAAATGTCCAAATCTGATTTCGTATGCAAAATTTCTGATTCATATACAAATATTAAATAATTCAAATATACAAAATTATCTAAATATTACAAATCCAAAAGGCTCAGAAGTCTAAGTCAGATAAATCCAAATATCGAGTCGAACTTCTAAATCCCAAGAGATCAAATCATTTTAAATAACAAATACAATGTACATAAAACTTCCAAAAATCTAAAGCATGCTAAAAATGGAGAATCACGGACCAGTGACTCCTACACTAACTAGTCAAAAGACCAACTCTAAGGGCATTCAAAGATAATATTCAATCAATGCCATACAATGATTCTCAAAGAAAATATCAAACAGCGGACTCTATATCCAATTATAAAACTTTTCTTCTTTGTAGAAAAAGTACAAATGTTGAATCACAATGCTATCCAACCTAAGGGAGGCACAAACACAAAACTTTCCATCCTAGAGAAGCACAAGCACAAACACAAAGCTTTCTATCTCGTGGAAAAGCACACATCTCATATCACAAATTTAAAATAGAGTCTCGATCGAAGCATTTACATGGATTGACATATGAAAGCCAAACATATAAATTTCATGACTTTTATTTCATAAATATTCCTGCATAAGGACATAATATTTCAAATATTTACTTATATTGCACCAATCGAACAAATCACTTAAGCATTTGGTAAAATCAAACAAAATTCAAAAACTTTCAGTAAAAATAACATGCATGCAACAATATTCAAAATGAGGAAGCTAAATTTATGTTCATCAAAACAAGAAATGTAAACAAAATTAAAAGATTATAAAAATAGACCAAATAACGAATTTAGAATACTTGCCTTCTACTTTTGATCTAACAAATCTGACAAAATTTAACTCTGAAATCTTCTTCCTCTTTCTCTTTCCTCTTCTTCTTCATCACCTCTTCCCTCCCTTCTACTTTTGATCTAACAGATCTGACAAGATTTAGCTCCGGAATCTTCTTCCTCCTCTTTCTCTTTCCTCTTCTTCTTCCTCACCTCTTCCCTCTCTCTTTTTTCTCCTTCACCAGTGAAAACTTTACCCAAAAAAATGACCAATAGTGCGCGCAGATGCATTTTTATAACCTAATCAATGCACAAGCACCAGATAAGCGTGCATCATGCACCCTTAATCTGCCTCATCTATGCACAATATCATGTCCAAATTGCGCAAGAGCGCTACATAGTGCACATCAAACGCCAGTCATTCAACCTAAAATACGCACGAGCTTTACACAAGCATACATCAGGTGTCATCAATCTACCACTAATGCACATGAGCTCGCAGAAGCGCACATTAGGTGTGTGGCTTCTACCTTGGACACGCATGAACACGAATTAGGCATTGTTCATGCGCTAAGCCTTCTTATAATCAAATTTCTCCTTAATTTTTATTATACAATTATTTTTTAATTGACCCAAAAATTATACTAATAACGTCATAATTTAATAAAAAAAATCAGGCACTATAGTTTCATAGCCTACAGTACAAGCTAATGTCTTCAATGTTACCTCTTTCCCCTTGTTGGGAACATCCTCTCCCCGGCTCTCCCCCCAACCCCAAAAGTAAAAAACAAAAAGAAAGATATAAGCGAAAAATAAAAGAAATTATAAAAAATAAAATGTTCACTTTCCTCTTACGATAAAATAAGCAAGTAGAAAGTGAACATGATCTTGCATAGAGCTCCAACATCATCATTTTTCTATCTCTCTGAAAGTATGGGACTTGTATTTAAAAGAAATTGCCAAAGGGTAGGATTTCCATGGACATGAAATGCACATCCTCAGCAAAAAACATTTACAGGTAAGCTTGAGTTCTGGAAACAAAATTGGCCCCCAAAAAATAATAATAAAGAGAGAACGGCATTTTGCTCTTCTCTTGAAAATGAACGAAGGGTCAATCTTTTTAAAGGTCCTCCTATTTCTCTCCTTCTACATGGAATAGGGGTCTTCTCTCCTTTGAAAGGCCCTCTTCTTCTCTGGTTCCAAAGGGCAACTAGAGGTTTTCATCCAACAAGCTCTTGTTCATCCTGATACCAAAACAGCTCCAACCCCATGATGAAGTTGACTGATTGTTAACAAAAAACACCCACCAGAAAAAGGCAAGCACCACAGGACAATCCCCCGCAAATCGTCCGCACATCTAGCACTACTCTTTCAAAAGAAATAAATGAACAAACCATAACACTATTTCTCCTTTATTGGCTGGTTATAACTCTCACTCCTTTTGATTATGAATAGTATTGATGACTCTGGCTGAAGAAGCCTTCCAAGTTACAACAAAAATGGTCTTGATAGGAAGAAGCCAGTTTTCCACACCAGGCATCACAATAATAATGTATGGCTCCATGATTCACCAAGAGTTGATAGTGTAAGAATCTTACAATAAAATATTAGTCAATATCAGCTGTATCGGGCCCTTGGTACCGATATTTCTCAATACTTCAGTAAAATCATGATATATTGTAGTATTAATAATATATCATAAAATACTAGTTGATATACCCAAAATTTGATATTTTTATGTCAGGTAACAATTTGCAAAAAAATTTTACTTGTAATATTGATATGTATAATTCGATACCAATATAGTCGTTACCAATAAAGATACTAGTGTTTTCATCCATGATAAGAACCTTTAGTATATCAAAGAAACTAAAGAATTCAAAATGCCACTCAAAGCAATCCCAGAACCCCTGCCTCCTCTCCACTTCACCCAACAAATAAAAATAAAATAAAAAAGTAAAACTTCAGAAAAAAATTATAACCATCAAGATGGTTCTACATGAAGAAGTCGTCAACATCATTAGCGCATTTGCTCCTTGAGTAGGGTTAGGAGGATAGTTGAAGGCAAATTTTTGGGAGGAACTAAATAATGTTATCCAAGGGATTTCATAAGATAGAGATGAATATAGGTGGAGATCTAAATGGTTATGTTTAAGATACAAATGGGTATACAATTATTAATGATCATGAGAAGAAATAAAGAAAAAGAATTTTCTTGTGGCTCATAATCTTACACTGGCTAACACACTCTTTAAGAAATTGGAGAAATTTTTTATTGCACATAAGAGCAACTCTTTTAAAGACTCAAATTGATAACTATGACGTGAGCAACAGAACATCTATGTCATAAGAACCACAAGACAATCCCTAGAGAGCTTTAAGTATGCATCTCAATAAATGTGAGAGCCAGAGGAGGCAGCTACTATACAATCACTTTAGAACCAAATGGTGGTACTCAAAGCATGACCAGCAAAATCCAAAGAGAAGCTAAAAGAAGCAACTTGGGATCTTAATAGAATACAAAAAAGATGGGGATGCTGTATTGGAAGGCCAGACAAGTTTAGGAAAATCAAAAGGAAGTATACCATGCCAAGAAAAAGTCAGGAGGAAGTGCAAGGAGGTGCAACCAAAAGTGAAAGCTAAGCAAGAATGGCATAAAGCTGCATACAAGTATATAAGTGATGAAAAATTGGAAAGGTATAAAGGTGCTAAGAAAAAAGCATGGAGGACGGGGCATCAAGCCAAGTTTCAAGTATATGAGGATATGTATAAGCCGCTTGACACATGATGCTTTCAGATTAGCTAAAGCAATAGCTAGAAGAATAACAGACTTGAAGCAAGTTAAATGAATCGAGGCTGATAATAAGAAACAGGTACTTGTTGCACATGAGGATATCAGAGAGGGATTAATTTTCACAAGCTTTATAACGGAACTAGGGAGAATACCATGATATTGGGGGAGCTGGCATCTCTGGGGGCTGAGGCAAATTAAAATCACTCATATTATTGACAAATCATAAGAGGGAAAGATAATAAGGCGATGAAGGTGATGAAGATCGGGAGAACAGTTGGAAGTTATGGTATTCTATTTAAGACATGAGACGTATTATGGGGAAAAGGGAATTTTTATCTTTCACTAAATTGCTTGGAAAAATCCTGAACATGAGTTGCTACCCATTTCCAAGAACAAAGGAAATATACAAAACTGTGCCAGCTACATAGGTATGAAGGTGATGACCATATCGTGAGTTATCAAACTAGTTGAAACAGATTTGGATACATGAAAGGCCAAGTCTAATATGGAAGCTTCTAGTTGTTAAAGCATCTAATGACCCATATATAGTGTTTATTAATTTGGAGAAAGGCACAAGATATTCCAAGAGGAGTCCTCTAAGGAAATTGAAGAAAAACAATTTATGTTGCATACTTGCATGCATCCAACTTAGAAAAGAAATGAAATGAGGAGCAATGACTTACACGAAGGTGGGGATGTAAAGCTTAAGAGGGACCATTTCAAACATTTGGGTCTATTGTCAGAAAGATGGACCAGCCAATGAAAATATTACTCATGGAATCAAGGTGGGTTAACCGAGAGGGAGAAATACATTATGAATCCTTACTAACCAAAGAATGATCTTCACACTTAAAGGTAATTACTATAAGTTGTCTTAAGGCCAGCTATGTTATACAAACTATAAAGTAAATTATTAGTCGGTAAGTATCAATATATTAAAAAGTGACAATGGCAAAGATGAATATGTCAAGATGTATGCACGGTTATATAAGTTGGGATATGATTTAAAGTGATAATCTTCAAGAAAAAGTCAAGATGGGACTAGTTGAGAATAGTACTGAGACACAATTGAGGTGACTTGGTCACATGGAGAAGATTAAAATGCACCTATGAGGAGATGTGAGGGGATGGAAAATTTCACTATAAATGAGTAAAGGAAAATACAGAAAGTTCGAAGGAAACCATCAAATATGATCTTGATAATTTAGAGCTAATAGATCAAATCCATCACACTTGCCCCTATTTGGCAAAATTATTTACAAGGTAATTGGAGTGAAAAGGAAGTTGGTGAAAAGGAGGTGAATGAGGATACGTGACACAGATTTTCCCTCGTATTGCTATGATGTCTTGTTTAAAAATGATGGATATAGCTTTCTCTTGTTTGGATATATTAGAAAAAAATAAAGAAAAATAAATATTAGTATTAGTTTTAAAGGAGAAACTTCATCTTATCAACCATAGCTTCTTTCCATCTAGGGCCTGATAGAGCTTCCTTCCAATTTTGCTAGCAATGGGGTATAACAGCTCAGTTGCCAAATGACCTATCGCATTGGAGATGGTGGACACATCATGCAAACATTCAAAAGTTCATGAAAGCATGTACGTGTTGTTTGCACAACATGCAAAAAGAAAACCAAAACATTCAAAAAGTTTGTAAATCAATAGAAGATAAAAGCCAACAAACACCACTAAGCATTCCATGCATGAATTGCGGAAGCTTCACAGCATAATAGCATAATTGCAAGGATCACAAAGTAAAGAAACATGCTTTCAAACAAATGGGTGTCCATTGAACCTCTCCCTCTCTGGCGGCACTCACACTAAAAACTTCAAACAAATAAAATACAAATCCATCGACTCGCATAAACTATCAAAATCAAAGAATTAACGATAATAGTTATAAGTTACATTTTATGTATTTTGAGATGTCGGAAAGATGTGTGCTTCACATGCAATGAATTGGAACTCCAATCTCTCAATTCATATTTATCCATCGCCACCAAGATGGTCAGACGAGTTCTGCAATGAGATAACTGATGAGAAATGATAAGGGTTGAAGCAAAAAGAGTTTATTAGCTAGGATCAAAATGTAATTTTGCTTCTCAATTAATTGGTTGCCTTTCATATCCTTTTACTACTCACCAAATTGAAGAGTCAATTTTGTGGGCACATTGTGTGCAATGTAAATTTATTTTGCTTTGCATTCCTCTCGTTCCCTTGTTTTACCTCCTAAATGATTGAAGCCAACCAAGTGAAAGGCAATTTACTTCCTTTCAATTCACTCCATTTCCCTCCCTTACCTTCAAAACAAACAGAGAATTAGAGAGAAAAGACTTCTTTTGGTTTGGTTTGCTAGCAAACTAGAACCGTCTTCTCTCATCCCTGATGGATAGCCACCCAATTAGAGAGCCAAGGATGGTAAGAAAAGTTCTATTTTGGGGAGGGAACAGCAAGCAGGCATGCTTGTATTATATTTCTAGCATCCATCTGGTAGTGAGAAATCATATAAGAGGAGACAATATTTCAAAGCTTTTGGCATGGTTGTGTATTGAAGCAGCAAACTTGTTTAAAAGTTGTGAAGAAAGGGGGAAATGATGCAGATCCGGAGTCAAAGGGCTCTGTAATCTCACAAAATTTCTAGCATCCACCTGGTAGTGAGAAATCATGTAAGAGGAGACAATATTTCAAAGCTTTTGGCATGGTCGTATATTGAAGCAGCAAACTTGTTTAAAAGTTGTGAAGAAAGGGGAAAATGGTGCAGATCCGGAGTCAAAGGGCTCTGTAATCTCACAAAACTAGGTCCACAAGGCAGTTATCTGTAAGTAATTCAAAATACTAAATTGAACTGAATGCAAGGAACAAAGAACTTAGAGAGAGAGCCATCATGACATCCTTAACACATTAGTCTTTTATTTCTTCATGACAGGGAAGGAAGGAATTCCACAATGACCTTTGTTATCATTTCTATGTAGTTAGGACAAATATCCTTACCACTCTGAATGATGAAAAATTTTTTTCTAGAACCGAATTGTTTGCATTCATGAATTGATTTATATCCATAACTTGCTGAAGCAACAAAGCAAACCAATTTTCTGGACAATCTCTCCCCCCCCCCCCCCCAAGACCCTGGGAAAGGAAGAAAACCATGGGATTACTGTCTGACAACAATAGAAGAATTGAGTACAGAGTGGCAAATCCAATACTAGGAAGCTCTGCATGATTTTGAAATGTGACAAGCACAAATACAGAAGCATGAGGGTTTAGGTGACGTTAGCCAAATCATAACAAAATAATTCCACATAGATGTTGCAGCAGTCACTGTGTTATGTCACTTACTTCTCCAAAACTCCTTTCAAGAAAGGAAACATTTGTCCGAGCTTTTCCAGATTAGCCAAACCTTGCACAAGAGCAACAGGAAGGAGAAAAAAGAGTAGAAGAACTGTAGTAGCTACAGTCGTTGCTATCTTGCGCATCCAAAACTGCCTATATGGTATACAAAGATTTGACCAATAGACATCACGTGGTTCTGGCGCCAACTCTGTGACCCATAACATGGGATTTGATGATTGAAGAGCCTGTGCAACGGAAGCAGCAGCGTATCGAGTTTTGAAAAATACAAAAGCAGCTGCAGACTCCTGTAAGGAGAATCACACTTCTAATAATGGTCATTTATGCCAGCAAAAAAAGTCACAATTGCTTTAATGTACTATCTAATTTTGATCTTTACCCATTTGAAGCCAGCAATAAAAACATAAAAGACAAATAGAAACAATAAAAGATGAGCCTTGGCACAATGTCAAGTATATTCCATTATAATCAGAGGTCATTGATTCAAATAATGAATAAAAGTCTCTCTGCAAAGTAAGGGTAAAGTTACATATATTTGATCTTCCCTGATCATAAAATGTGGAAATCTCAAGTACATGGCCGCCCTGAAGAAAAACATAAATTTTCTCAAAACAAAATAAACCAACAGAGAGAGAAAATTGACTAAATAACACAATTACCACTATATGCAAGAGTTCCAAGTATAAAAACCTACACCTAACAGCTTCAAGTTTTGGGTTCAATGGATATTTGGCATGGCAACAAACCCCTTTGACCAAATGATCTATGCTTGAAATCCAAAGAAACCCTCCCGTTAAAAGGAAAAATCAACGAAAATGTAAATGATGGGCTAGTGGTTCTTTCAAACTTTAAACCAGAAGGTTATTCATGATTCATGTGAAGGTGTATGTTTAGAGTATAAACCTATTCTTGGATGACCATCCAACAACTTAAGCTTTTAGATTGAGTGGTTCGACACAATGCATAAAAAATGTGAAATGGCATAATGTCCTATCATCTTTGTCATCCTAACAGTAGTATTGTCCTTCCTATTATCTTTTATGGTATATTTAATTGGAGAGAACAAGTTTTCGAATGAATACTTATTCCCTATATCGGTTGGATTTTCAGATGAGAATATTTATTACAGTGGAAACACTTATCAGAGATACTAAATTTAGCAATAATATGGTAAAGGTGGAATTATTTATGGCCACCATAATGAGAATAGATATTCCCACTTGCTAGCAATCATCGTGGCAATACGTGTGACCATGATGGTGATGGTGATTATGGTGACTATAGCAATGGTGGTGACGATGGTAGTGGTACTATGGTGGTCGTAGTGTTGCTGACATGACCACGGCAAAACATCGGCACAATGGTAGTGGCAACTGCAATGATGACCACATTTGTTGTGATAGTAATTTTGGTGGTAGTGATAGCTGTAATAGTTATTCCGGGACAAATTAGTTATTTTCCAGATGAGCCACATAATGTAAAATTTACCCCAAATATAATGTTTTAGTGTATGAATGTATGCCAACAGCAATCGGCCTACAGGCACTACACTATTCTCGTATTGCAAGTTTTCCCTTTCATATAGGCAATCCTTAATAAGAAGAGGTGAATATTATGTACCAGTACAAATTCCATTCTCTTACTAGCACATTGATACATGCAAAGACTATATTTGAACTACGATGGTCTTTGCCCACTCAAGCACTTATCCAACCTTTACTCATAATTGCACTTTATACCTATGGATTCCAACCACACATTCAATCACTGACAGTCATGCATATTTCTTCAATTTACTACAGAGTATGGCCTATTAAATACACTAATTTTAGCTGTATTCTTATAAACTAAATTAAAAAAGCCAACAGAACTGCCAAAAGTCAAAGACACTGACTCCAGACCCTAGAGATATGGCCAAAACCTAGGAGTCAAACCTATACTTCATCGTTATGTGCTTTACAATTATACAAATTACTAGAAGGAAGACACCAATTGAGAACGACCAAACATTTGAAGACACCACTCCAAACCCTAGAGATATCGCCAAAACCTATGAGTATGTGCTTTACAGTTAGACAAATTACTAGCAAGAAGCAACCAGTTGAGAACAACCAAACATTCTGTTACCGATCCTAAACTACACACACACACTCTCTCTCTCTCTCTCTCTCTCTCTCTCTCTCTCTCAGCTGAAAATTATACACTCTTATAGACTCTTTCAGCTGGAAATTACATTTTTAAAAATGCATGGCACCTTCTGGATTTTTTAATATATCATAATATCTTACGCCATTTTCTTCTTGGTTTTCAATAAACTCCATATTTCTAAATGTTTTTGGCTTCCAGCACTTGACACTTCAATGCCAAGCATTGCACTTTGCTAAAAGTCTTTGAGCGAGTTGAATACATCACTTGGCATGACATAAATTATACATTCACCAATCAATGTCCTGGATGAAAACCTTATCTTCCCATTTCCCTTCTTATGCTTCTAACGTAGTTCCACACTCTATCTATTTAGTCAAAATTGATTCCAGGTACCTACACAGTAAACATAACAATCTAATGTCCCATCAATTTCTTGACATTTAGACATTCTTTGACATGTCAATATCAAACTACTTGAAACAGCAGTATGAAACTGAATATGGAACTACTTGAATCATCACTATGGAATGCCCACAAAATTGCAGAAAGCAACTGATCAAAAAAATAAGTTTAATAATAAATTCAGAGATAGGATATCTATGGCGGGATATATGGGGAGGATCAAAGCAGGTGGATGCTTCAACAGCAGATGCCATGATCTAGCCCCAGGAAGTTGATGGTTTTTTGTTTCAATGCTGCAGATCAAACATGACTCATCTGTCACTTAGTGGCTTGCTGTAATGATTAAAGTGACCTAAAATAATAGACCTAGATCTTTTGAAAATATAGTACTGATAACACTCATTTTTAGTTATTAAGTCATATAAGTCAATGTGGATGGACACCAAAAATACAGCCATTTCCTTTTTAGAAGGGGAAGGGTGAACAAGGAAGAAAGTCAGTTGCCTCAGACACACAAGCAATAGTAACTTCTGTTATTATTCCTAACCTTTCCTCCTCCATGCAAATTGGTAGTGTTAAGATCAATTTTCCCCTTTTCAATCACTTCTGGTTCATTAGGAAGAATGCTGAACGCATTTGACCGTCCCCCACAGAAGCCACATGCTGCACAAACTTGTTGACTGCTGTGACTGGAGAACATGTCATACATCTTCCCAGCTGTTTTCTGCATGAGGAACCATCAAAAAAAAACAGTGGTGACCAATAAAAACAGTGTAAAAAAGGTTATGTGCAACAGAAAAAAGTAAGAGAAAACTACAAAAGGAACAAATTAAAATTGCAATGAATCAATCAAACTCCCAAACCTGTCTGAATCGAACACCATCCACTATCTAGAACATAGCTCCAGATATGCCAGTAGCACAGCCAATAGCGTTCTTAGGTGAATGCAATCATACTAGGTAATGCTATTTCTATGTTTCTCATGTCTTTCCTTTTTGGAGGGGGGGAGGGGATACTATAACTAGTATGTACAGATAAATCACATCAGGAGTATATTCACATGAAAATAAATAAAAATTCTTAAATACAGAATGGAGAAAATATATTTATCAAACTAGTCCATGGAGACCAAATAACACTTGGCAGGGTTATGCTCACAAAAGTTAATGTTGACACAAAATATCCAATTAAAAAAATTTGCTCCACCTAAGCAAACCATTTCTGTCAATTAGCTTATTCATTTAAGAAGCAATATAAAGATTAAATCAAATAAGAAAATATATAAAATAAACAAAATCTACTATATTTACAAAATTTAGTTTTCCAACAAAAATGAAAGTTGAGTAATCTGCATATAATTTCTCCCTTTTCTTTTCTCCCCTGTCATCTACCGTCATTGTGGGATCTTTAATTAGGAAAGATGTAGCTACTCCAAATTCAATTCTCCACCTCTTTAATCCCCAAATATCTCCATGTATCTTCTTTTCACTTAAATGATCAACAAGAATGCTTGGTCTTGGCATATTTCTGAATGCATAGAAGCTCCTAACATTGGAAACACGATGTATAATAATTGGTAGTTGTGTTCTCTAATATTTTTTTTTTTCAATTGCTGTGCTGTCATTTCAAATCTATCCACAAATGAAGCAAATGTAGTCATACTACATTCAATTGATCCTCATTGCAGTTCAGTACTCATTAGTAAGAAAACACACAACACCGTCCAATGGAAAGATAAGCTAGTTATAGTTTATATAACTCACAAATGACCAATCCTTCAGGTTTCATTGGAAAAACAGATTTATTAAGCGAGCAAGGAACTCAAATATACATACAAATATATATATATATATATATAGGCATACATACATATACAGGGACGTATCACCTGCATACCACTCCATTCCACGGAAGAACCAAGTCCTCCAAATGGAGCCCTGATGGGAAAGGCACTAAGTAGATTTCTCATCATTAGGAGTAAAGCCAATAATCTCAGCATATCATTGTCATTCAGAATATTTTTGAATTATTGTAATTTTTCCAGAGATTTTAGTAATTTTCATATTATTTGTTGAGATATCATAGAATAAATGTTGAATATGATTTTTTTCAAAATTATTTAGGTCTTAAGTTTCCTACTTCCAGATATTTTTCCAATTTAACAAGGACTATATATATAAATAGGACCTTTTGTATTTGGTTTATTCATATCAAATTATGAATTGAATAGAGTTTTGAGTTCTCCAAATGATCAGAATTGGTTTGGCTGAACCCTAACGGCACGTTTGGTTATTAGAATGGAATAAGGTGGGAATAGAATAGTTATTCCCAGGGAATAGAATTGGATGGGAATAGAGTTGGGAATTGTTATTCCTATATTTGGTTGTTGGAATAGAATTAGTTAAAAATTTGTATTTCAATATTTGGTTTGTAGAATTGTATGAGGAATAAGGTGAGAATTTATCGGAATGACGCTTTTACCCTTATTAATTATGGGAATATATTA
>JAODPA010022857.1:0-12884 GCA_025585075.1 Nepenthes mirabilis | reverse complement strand
ATTTTGGATGATTTGAGATTTTTACCGTGACGATTTGGGTTGAATTCAGGGATCCGAGCTCTAATCGTCACATATTTTATTTGATTGCTCTTATTTCTCATTATATTCTCTCTTCTGAGTTGTTAGGTGTATTGAGAGGGTTATAATCAACTATTCTTTATTTGAGATAATAGTAAAAGAATTTCGGAGAGAGTTATTTTAAACCAGTACTATTATTATAGTATATTTGTTCAGAGTTTGTCCAATAATTTTTTTCTTCGTTAAAAAAATTTTTTCACATTAAAAACGTTATGTATTATTATATTTCTTGTGATCATGAGTTTAGTAGTTGATGTTTGTTGAGGAGTAAGATTTTGTTCCGCTACGTTGGGTTATGTGTATCCGAATCGAACTCTAACAAGTGACATCAGAAAGTAGGTTTTTAAAATTATGATTTGATATCCTCAATATCAGGGAGCTTGCCATTTTGTATTGAGAAATTTAATGGGTAAAACAGTTTTATTTTTTAGTAAGAAATGGTGAGGAATATTTTAACACGTGAAAGGGTGGTAAGAGCACTTCAAAGTAAGTAGGATAAGTCGGATAAAATAAACAATGAGAAGTGATATAATATGAGAAATTTTGCTAATTATACAATCAAATTGTATCTTACGGATAATATTCTTTAAGAAGTCATTAGTTTATTGGATCTAGCAGAAATCTATATGAAGTTTGAAAGTCAATATAAATTTAAATCCTTGCCAATAATGTTGTATATGAAAAAAGTTCTATGAGCTTCGTTTGTTGGAGAGGAAAAGTTTCGAAAAGCACTTGGTTGAGTTTAACTGGATATTTATGCAAATATCGACACTCGATGAGATGATTAATGAGGAAGACAAGGTGTTAGTGTTACTGGTTTCTTTGTCAATATCGTACGATCATATTATTATGACACTATTATTTGAAAAAGATATACTCAGCCTCTATGAGGTTATCGTTTCCTTGTATATAAATGAGTCAAGGTAGAAAAAAAGTGTTGAGATTTCAGGAAGTTGAGACTCTTAATATCCACTAATGGTGGGGGACATGGGAGATCTAGGAATCGAGGCAGTAAATTGGAGAGATGTAACGGCCGGTTCAAGTTTTAAGACATGAAATACTTTCATTGTGGTAAGAAGGGCCACATGAAGCGAGATGTTTTTAAGAGAAAGAAGGAGAAGGGCGGAGGCAAGCGTCAAGAGATAAGGAATCATGATGAAAATAATTGGATCTCTACCACTTCCTGCAAAGACCTTCTAATTGTCCATATAGGGAAGACATGGAGTTTTTTGAGCCAGAAGATGAATTGGGTAATGGATAGCAGTTCCTCATACTATACAATATCAAGAAAGTCCCTCTTCACCATTTATACGCCCGGAGATTACGAGATATTAAAGATGAGTAACGATATTTTGTTGAGAATTGTTGGTATCAGGGATGCTAGCTTGTAGATAAGCAACGGGACGAAACTCATATTGAAGGGCATGCGACATTGCTCAAATTTGTGCTTAAATGTAATTTTAATCGAAAATTTTGATAAAGAAGGCTTTTGCATGGCGTTTGGAAAATGCCAATGGAAACTCACCATAGGTGCCTCTGTTGTGGCAAAGAGAAGCAGTCAAGTCGATACTTGATAAAATCTTCAATTACCAAGGATAACATTAAGGTGACCAATGGGGACATTGGTCAATGTGGCGGGAAGAAGATGCCAATGAAGACTATAAGGGGAAGTGATTCTATGGAGCGAAAAAGGGCATCATTCAAACTTGTGGAGGTTGATACCAAGATCTCATTGAAGGAAAAGTTGCCAAACGACAACTGATGATGGTCATCGGTAAAAGCGAAGGGTTTCCTACAATGTCGTAAAGGGAAGTTTGTTGGGTTTTGGTTACTCCTTTGTGGGTGCCATAATAAATGGATAGTTATCGAAAGGTCGTGCGATATTCATGTGAGAGTTGACCAAAGATTGATCGAGGGTCATTCAAACGACAAAAAATATCGAAGTGTCATGTTATATTCGTGCGAGAGTTGGCCAAAGATCGATCGAAGGTTAGCAGAGTGGTGCATAACAAGTGCCTAATTTACGCTCGTGCACCAATTCTAGATGGGGGTTGTCTGAGGAGCACCTGATGGAGCCCTCGTATGTGCATTGCAGCGATCACATGCGCGATGCGTGCGTGATAGACGCTTGTGTGCTGATTTCAGTGGGAGCGCGCTTGAGCATCACACCTAGTATAAAATTTTACGATAATCCAAAATCATTTCTCATATAAAGAGTGCTGCACAAGGAGAAAGAAAAAGAAAAGAGAGAAGAGGAAGAGGTTCGGCGTCCAGTTAAGGTCCGATTAGAATTTCATTCTTCGCCAAGGTCGGGTACGTTACTCTAGAGTGGATTTTTAGGGTATATTTCATTTAGTTACTCTTATTTCTTATTGTATTCTATATTATAAGTTGTTAGATATGTTAATCAACCATTTTTCACTCCGGATTATAGAGAATGGATTTCAGATGGGGTTATTTATAACCAACACCATTATTAGAGTGAATTTATTCGAAATTTATCATATAATTTTTTTATTAGTTAAAAAGGGTTTTCCATATTAAAAATATTATATATTATTGTATTTATTATACTCACGAGTTTGATAGTTAACGTTCGATGGGGGGTTCGGGTTACATTTCACCGCATCGGATTGTGTATATTCGGATTAAATCCCAACAGCGTGCCAGTATTAGCCCGCCCTCTTCTGAAATCCTGAAGGTTCAAAACCAGGAAGGTATGCCCCTGTCCATCGCTTACTGCTCTACGGTCCAAGAAGGTCATTCTTGCTCATCATTCAATGAAGGTAAAGCCATGTCCAGAAAGGAAAATTCAGAAGCCCCTATTCTTCATTCTGTTTCCATGACTTGCTTCGATTTGGAGGAAAATCGGCTGTTGGGTGAGTTGTTTACACCTGTCCGAAATCCCGAATCCCCCCTCTGTTGTGCCTCAAAGTGTAAGGAAGACGAGCCCCATCTTCCTGTGAAAACCCCTGCCCATCATCCGGGCTCTTCTGGCTTCGGTGCTTCACAGAAGCTAACTGAGTCTCTGTCTACCTACATCCTCTCAGAGCCCCTGCTACCAGGCAGATCCCCTGCCCCTCCTCCCGCTAACCCAGCTGGGAATTCTTCTGTGATCAGGGCTGGAGTTACCCATGTTGAAGGCTATTCTGTGGAGGAGCCTCTTCCTTCGGTGTTTCCCTGACAGTGGCAACCTCCCCAGCCTGCCATCGACCCCCTCTATTTTGAAGGCCACTGTGCGGTTGGGTTCCTCCTGTCCTAAGATCACATGGTATAAAATTGTCCAATTCGAAGAGGAATATCGATGCTCTCAACTATCTGTCTGCCCCCTGTGTACCAATGAGAAGAAAATTCTTGTTCGGCCCCGTTAGATGTGTTGAGATATAGGCTACTTCTGTGTGGGTTTATATTCGGTTGACAAGCCGTTTGGAGATTCGACCGAACATTCACATGGGCATAATACTAAGGCAGAGTGAGCGTGCGGCAAGTGACCAAAGGGCAACTAGATACCGGGGCTGAAGGACGACTAGCCGGATTGCCTAGCCGAAGGGCGTCCAGTCGGACTGCCAATGCCGAAGGGCGTCCAGTCGGACTGCCAATGCCGAAGGGCGATTGGACTGCTGAGTTCGAAGGAGAATCGAACTGCTTATATTGAAGGATGACTGGCTATCGGTCCTAATGGTTCACAATGAAAAAGCACACAAAACTCTCTTTAAAGTTTATAAAATGGTGTGCGATTGAAAGAATGCAATCACTTGTAAAAGGGAAAGACCAGTGAATATCGCTAATGAGAGAATGTGAAGAAAATAGAGAAAAGAGAGAATGAGTTTTCTTATTCTAAAAATTTCTTCTGCACTCACTGCTGTTCAGGTCTATTTGATACAAGGAGTCGAGTTCTTGTATTTGAAATTTATATAACCAATTTTACATAATAAAAATTTCTGGACGCACAGTCCCGTCTTTTTCTCTCTTATTCAGAAGAAGGTTTTCCACGTAAAATTGTTAGTGTCTTATTTCTTTAATTTTGTGGTTGTCGTGTGTCCACTGTGCATTGTTGCCATCACCGTTTTATCTTTTCCTCTTGGTTCATCTGCACCGATAGCTGTATATTCCAACAAGATGTGGCTCTATGGGATGCCAAGCTATGGAAGAGCACCCTAATGGGTTACTTCTTAGATAAAAGATTCCCCTTCCCTGCTGTTGAGGCCGCAGCCTGCAAGAATTAATTTCAATGGCTTCTTCTTCTTTACTTTTATCCAATGTCGATAGTATGACATCTGCACTCGACTCTAGCCCATTGTTATTTATAAGCAAGCCTGTGTTCATCAAAGAATGGAAGCCCAACATGGACCTATGCAAAGAGGAATACAAAATTATTCCTATTAGTGTCAATTTCTTCAGAGTTCCTCTGGAATTCTTATCTGTGGAGGGTTTATGCTATATTGCTGGTATCGTGGGAAAGCCCAACCACGTAGATAGGCAAATAGAAAAGCCGAAGAGGGTGGGTTTTTTCCTAATATGCTTTGAGGTTAGGGCAGATGGAAAACTTCTGGAGTTCATCTCCTTAGTTGCTAGAATGAACCCCTTATCAGAAGACGAGAAATAGTGGATATTCGATTGGAACATTTTTCAAAACCCTCTATTTGCTCCATATGCATATGCTTTGGTCATAAGATAGAATCTTACCCTTCAAGGCCTAAACAAATTTATAAACCTACTAATAGACTTCTTGAAGATCATTGGAGGCAAAGCGAGCCCTAATCGGCTGTTTTATTACTTCATCCCCTATTGATGTGGAGAGGCGATTAGAGCATGCGATTGCTTCTTCCTCATCTAATCCCTTTAACATGCTCTATGCTGTCAGTGTGAACAAGGTGTCTCCCTATGACCCTCACCCTAGCTTGGGTGGTGTAGCTGCTAATTCTTCTATTCTTGCCCAATTGGACGCTCTCTGTCTAGGCACAGTTTGTACCAGTAAGATTGTTGCCTCGCCAGAAGGAAAGGTGGCTGCAAAAAAAAAACAAAGCCAAGGCGCTTAAGAGATCTACTATTCTTTCCCAGGCTATCAAATGATTTATACTGATTGTCGAAATATCTGGGGTCTCAATGATCCTGAGAATGCCCACACAATTAGGTGCTTTATATAGTCCCATGAGAGGAACTAAACATTCCAAATCACAACTTATTTCGACCATTTTTTCTCTCTATGGAATATAAAGCATGAAAATATATAATACACGTAAATTATATTCTAATATAGATATAAACAGTAAATAATAAAAAAAATAATAATAAAGATAAAATTTTGGTGACGTAGGAAAACTTCTATAATCACTGCTATCAAGTAAAATCCTATGAGTTTTAACGTCCATGAAAGATATACACTAATGAAGTCAACTTATAAATCAGGTGGTATAGACGCACTAATCTAATCGACTTACTCCCATCTTGTGATCTCTACCAATGAATTCCTTGGATTTACCCATGACAACGGAACCTGATGCCTTCTGGTCATCTTGTCAATGTTTTTTCACAAACCGTCAAATCTTCATACACCACTGGATCCCAATTTCCACGCCACTCACAATGGTTTACAAGTCGAAAAAGGTGTAATCAATAAGACAGAGAAGAGGAGAAAACTCTGAAATTTTAGTACACAAATCAAAGGAGAGTTTTTTTCTATTTGGCACCAATTGGAAGCTTAAAAGAAGTTTTCCCTGAATAGCCTTGAAAAAATGAGGTTAGAAAAGTTCACTTCAAGAAGGAGGCAGCAATATGTAAAGTGGCCCAAAAACAACAGTTAAAAATATGACCGTTTGAGGCATGTGCACCTAGGGTTTCACTTGGAATGTACCCTAGAACTCGAGTACAGGGCGGGTGCACAGCTAGTAGGGACTCTTTGGAAATGGGGCTTGAGCGTGCCTCCAGCGTGTTGCGAGTGCATACTTTCTAGAAATGGGGCTCAAGCGCATCTTGGATGTGCCGCGAGCGCATGCTCTCTGGAAATGAGGCTTGAATGCACCTTGGGCATAAGCCAGGCATGGAGATTGAGTGGGACTCAACAGCGAGTAAGGATCTAATGCAGATCTTTAGAATAATGAGACTTTTATCAATGACTGACAATATATAGTCATAGAATATACTAACACATAAATGTGCCTAACAATCTCCTATTTTGGTAATTCCGTGATAAAATCCCATAAAAATAATAAAGCAAAAGACAAGAGAATCACGGGTTCAAGCATCATCAAGATAGAACCGGTGTACATGAAAATCTATACCTAAAAGGAGATACAAAAGAGCTGCAGAAGATGCCATAAAAGGTGTTATATCTGTTCAGACTAGGTTAGTACCGAAGTAGATAAAAATGATAGTAAGGCAAGAATAAGATAAATATGATCATGATAACAGAATAACAATATGACAAATAAGTCATAATAAGATCAATGTAAATCCATATAACAGGGACATTACAGAAAATCAATGGAAGACAAAACAAATAAACCTCAACTTAACAAAAAAATAAATAGAGAACTCCCCCTAGCAAATAAAGCCAAAAGCCAAAGATAAAAACAGACTCCCCCTAGCAAGGTGACCTCTCATTAGCAAAACGACTCCCCCTTTTTTTTTATGAATGACCAAAGGGAGGGCATCAATCTAACGTAGAGAAATCACAGGAAGACAGCCAGGAGGAAGAGAGACGAGTAAGCAGCCGCCGCTGATGAAAGAGCTTCTCCTCCCGAGTAGCCAAGCGAGAATCAAGACATTAAAATCCAGTAAGAATGTCTGACTGTTGTTGCATCAAAGAAGCTTAAATCCTCTCATGAGAAGAATACAGCCGCTCTATCCGATCGGAAAGCCTAGAGAGCTGCCCCATAAGTAGAGAGAAGGAAGAGGTGGAGGACCGCAAAGGATCAGATGGGCCAGGACATGTGGGACCAGGAAAAGATGGGCCATAGTCAGCCGAAAAGGTGGGAACCTCAGGAAGGGGCTCATCAAGGAGATTGTCGAGATTCGGGGAGAATCTATGGGTGTGTGATTGGCTTTGTTCAAAAGTCGTCCGGGTAATGGGCCGATCAAGCTGTACATGGGGAAGATCTAAAAATTGAACCCCTAAACCTATGATAAGGTGTTGAATGAGACAGTCATGGAGTAGGTAATCATCCTTTTTTGAGACAAATTGAGCAATAATGTGAGAGAAAAAATGGGACGGAAGATCGATGGGCCGCCCACCTAGGAGAGTGTAAAGGAACAAAGCCTTGTCTAGATGGTTGAAGGAGAAGTTAGTGACTAAAAAAATACTAATCATTATGATCCGGCTCACAACTATCCTTCGAGAGAAGAGAAGTTTGGTTTTAAACGATCTACCATTCCATTCCATAGGAGAGCCATGAAGAAAAGAAGCAATCTCATTTTGGTGTGGTATGACATTCCACGGTTAAGGGTAGTTGGGATTGTTAACCAGTGGGATACCGAGAGTGCTGGAGATTACTTCCGGGGTAATTTGTAAGTGACTCTCCATCAAGCAAGTAGAAAAAGAGTCGGTTGAGTAGTCATAAATATTGGAGTACAGTTCTTGAATCAAGAGTTGAGATAGTGCAATCAGGTTGGTTAGGACCGGCTTCCAATGGCGGTCTATGAACACAGAAGAAATATATGGGTCGAGGGAAGCAATGTCAACTTTTTGTTCGAGAGTCAGTTGCCTTTCGGACATACAGAAGTTAAACAATGCCTCAATTGATGTACTAATGAACCAGTCAAGAGTTGGAAACAGACTTCCGAGGAGCTGACATCTATAGAGCCAAAAAGAATAGACTACAGTGAGGGAACACAATTGTAAGGCAATACCTGTTAGCAAATGATATGGCTTAAACAACCACTAAAGCGGAATAATGAATCGAGTTTATACCTCCTGCCATTTTACGTGCTCTGTTTTCGGGATATGAGATCCGGACCGGCTTTGAGCTTCTGGACACTCCTTTACTCCTTTAAATGGTGTAATGCTTGAGTTGGGTGCCAGAGACAAAGCCAAAACGTTCAATTTATAGGCAAAACCATCATTCGCCTCAACCGTGCGTTTCAAACTCAAACCGGCCAAGAATTGATTTGTCAATCAATGAGAGAGTTATCAATACTAAATGGACCACTAATACTTCAACAATTAGCTGAGTTAAACGGTAGATGGAGTTAAACGCATCGAGGAAAATGAAGCGAAATCGAAACTGTTTGCAGCTCGAAAACGGCTTCGAAACGGCTTGATGAAGCCGACTCTCGGCTCAGCTTGGCGGCTCGCTCGACGGCTAATTGGCTGAAGCCTATATTCTCCCACTTGGTCCATATTTTACTTGATGTGATAACCAAACTCATCAATTCTCAAACTTAAGAAATAAATATACAAATCATGGCGATAAGTCCTCTAATAATGAGTAATATCTTCCATGTATTACAATATATTACATTTCTCAAGTGATGTTTGTATCCAGTAACTTTACTTTATGAATAAACCCTATATTTATTCTTTGTCCAACAATTACTGACATTATCAAATCAATCAATATGTACACAATTTTGAGAAATATCACAACAATTAAATAGGAATTTTTGATATCATTGTCTATACAATAAAAATTACAAAATGAAACTCAATCCTATTTCAGTTATAAGATCCTTGAACCTCAATGGTGGCATGCTTTTTACAAAGAATCATCAATTCAGTGCTAATATGCTCAATAGTAATTTTCTTTCCTTTAATGCGCTCCTTTATGGCTAAAAACTGAATGTCGATATGTTTATTTCGACTGCTACTTTTATTATTTTTAACCAGAAAAATAGCAGCTGAATTATCGCAAAATATTTTTAATGGCCTTGAGATGGAATCAACCACTCTAAACCTAGACATGAAATTCCTCATCCATACAGCATGCTTTGTAGCCTCGAAATAAGCAACGAACTTAGCCTCCATAGTGGAAGAAGTAATCAAAGTTTGCTTTACACTCCACCAGGATACAGCTCCACCGGTAAACAAAAGTATATAACCGGATATTGATTTACGTGAATCAACACATCCAACGAAGTCTGAATCGGAGTTCCCCAATACTTTCAAATTGTCGGTCCGTTTATATGTAAGCATGTAGCCTTTGATACCTTGAAGATACCTCATAACTTTCTTGCCAGCTTTTCAGTGTTCCATACCTGAATTATTCTGAAATCTTCCCAACATTCCAACTTTCAACAACGGAAGCATACGGAATGTTTTTGATCTGTTCCCGTTCTAAATTATTTTTCGGGCATTGGCTTAAATTGAACATATCACCATTCACAATGGGTGCTATACTTAGTGAATAATCTTTTATCCGAAATTTCTGTAAACCTTTATTGATATAGGTCCCTTGAGACAAACCCATAACACAACACGGTGTGTCTCGATGTATCTTGATGCCAATGACTTAAGATGCATTACCCATATCTTTCATTTTAAATTTATCAGAGAGAAATTATTTCACCTAATACAGCAACCATTTATCATTGGATGCAAGTAAAATATCATCCACATACAAAACAAGGAAACAAATCTTACTTCCATTGACCTTCTAGTATATAAATTGATCCAAAATATTCTCTTCAAAACCGAATGAAGAGATAATTTTATCAAATTTCAAATACCATTGACAGGATGCTTGTTTCAATTCATATATGGACTTCTTTAGTTTGCATACCAATTGCTCAACATCACTAAAGGAGAATCCTTCTGATTGTTTCATGTAAATCTCTTCCTTTAGATCACCATTTAAAAATATTATTTTCACATCTATTTGTTATAATTCCATATCAAAATGAGCAATCAATGCCAAAATTATGCAAAGAGAGTCCTTTTTAGATACAGGAGAAAAAGTCTCCTTGTAATCAATTCATTCCTTTTGAGTATATCTCTTAGCAACGAGTCTTACTTTATATCTTTCGATATTGTCCAATGAGTCTTTCTTTATTTTAAAGATCTATTTACACCCTATGACTTTCGTCCCTTTAGGCAATTCAACAAGATCTCAGACTCCATTGCAACTCATGGAATTCATCTCTTCTTTTATGATATTGTACCATAATTATGACTCATTACAACTCATAACTTGTGAAAATATTTATGGATTATTTTCAACTTCTACATTTTAGTTAGACTCTTTCAAATATACAATATAATCACTAGGGATTGCTAACTTTCTCATTCTAGAAGACCTTCTCAATGTTGTATCATCATCCTCAACAGGAGTATGTTGTATAACTATTTCAGATAAATTCTAAATTTTATGATCAACTGGAATAGGATCAGTATTTTATAGAATGATATTAATTGGTTGTTTAACACCAGATTAATCTTGAGGGATGTTGTGTACAATAATCAACCTATCATTTGAAGTGGAGGGTTGAGAAATCAAATGATCATTTCTTGATCGTTTTCTCCCACTCATTAAGTTATTCTCAAAAAAATTTATATTTTTTGATTCCACAATCCTAGTAGTGTGAGATGGATAGTAAAATCTGTATCCCTTGGACCGTTTAATATATCCAATAAAATGTCCACTAATAGTCCTTGGATCCAACTTCTTCTCATGTGGGTTATAAACTCTTACTACGGATGGGCATCCCCATACGCGTACATGTTACAAACTCGATTTCCAACCTTTCCATAACTCAAAAGGAGTTTTCGGAACAACTTTTGTTGGGACCCGATTTAATATATAGACTGCCATTTTAAGAGTTTCAATCCACAATGATTTTGAAAGTTTGGAGTTACTAAGTATACTCCTCACCATGTCCAATAATGTTCGGTTTCTTCTTTCAACTACACTATTTTGATCCGGAGAATCAGGCATAGTATATTGGGCAACAATCCCATTTTCTTGAAGAAACCTTGCAAATGGACCAGGCATTTGTCCATCTTCAGTATATATATCATAATACTCTTCACCTCAATCTGATCTCATAATTTTAATTTATTTTTTTCATTATTTCTCTACTTCTACTTTAAATAATTTAAAAGCATCTAAGACTTCATTCTTATTATAAAGCAAGTAGATATACATATACCGTGAGAAATCATCAATAAAGGTAATGAAATATTTTGGGCCATATGAGTCAATATTATGACTACAAATATCAGTATGTATGATCTCTAATATATCTGAACTCCTCTTGGTATTTTTTTTAGTCTTGTTGGTCTGTTTTCCTTTAATTGAGTCCACACAAGTCTCAAAGTTAATAAAATTTAGAATACTAAGTATTTCATTATTTACCAATCTTTTAATTCTATCAATGGAGATATTACCTAATCTTCTATGCCACAACATAGAGAAATATTCATTTATAACACATCGTTTAATTCCAGTATTAGCATCAGACAGTGTACAATTCCCAACAATATCAGACTTATAATATAAACTGAAAAATGAGTCTGAAAATGTAATGGAATATCCATAAGGTACAAGTCTCGAAATAGAAATTAAATTTCTAGAGAAATTTAGAATGTAAAAGGTCTTTTCAAGTGTCAAAATAAAACCACTACTCAAAACTAAGTTGCATGTTCCAATTGCCTCCACATGTTAACGCATCTTATTTCTGAAGAAAATACATTGTTCACTATCCACTGGTTTAATTAGGTTTTGCAAGCCCTGTAAGAAATTTAAAATATAAATTGTAAAATCAGAGTCAATCCATAATGTGTTGTGTGCAATATTAACCATATTAGATTCATAACATACAAAAGAGAATGGATTACCTTTCTTTTCAAGCCAATTCTGATACTTAAAATAGTCCTTCTTGACGTGTCCCTTCTTTTTATAGAAGAAGCACTTGGACTCCTTCTTGATGTCAAATTGATGAGAAATTTTACCTTTCCCTTTCTTTTTGGCTTGCGTTTTCAACTTTCAATCTTTGAGTACGTAAACGCTCTTGTTTTGCTCCATCATGAGCTTTCCTTCCTCTTGAACACACATGGTCATGAGTTCATTGATTGACTCTTTATCCTTATGTGTGTTGTAAGAGATTTTAAAAGGTCCATATTACGGTAGAAGCGTGTTAAAAATATAATGCACAAGAAAATGTTCAGATATTTTCACCTCTAAATTTTTCAGTTGAACTGCAACATCCCTCATCTGTATTATGTGCTCACGCACGCCCTTAACACTGGTGAGCCTAATAGATGAAAACTTTATTATTAGGATGCTGGCAAGTGCTTTATCTGAAGTCACAAATTGCTCATCCATAGCCTTCAGTAAATCTTACACTTTATTATACTGGTCGACAGAACCACGAATACCAGTAGAAATTTTTGTCTTTATAAATATCAAAATGAGGCGATTAGATCGCTTCCAACGTTCATAAAAAGTTACATCTTCCGGAGTACTGGTAAGTGAAAGAGCAGGTGATTCGTCTTTTCGGATAGCATAATCTATATTCATCCACCCTAAGTGAAGAAGAATTCTCTCCTTCCACACTTTATAGTTATCACCTTTAAATTTAAGAATTTCATATCTAATATCGGAAAGATTTACAGATTGAATAGCTGTATAAAAATAAATACATGCTTAACATCCAAAATTGAGGCTAACAAATTACAAAATTATGTTTTACCAATGTAAAACATACATCATGAATCAATAGACAAAAAATTACCTGTGGGCTAAATTTTAATTCCAGTAGATTCATGTCCAATTTTATGATAAAACTATCAAATTATATTCCTTTCTTAATCCCTGTGGGCAAATTAAGAAAATAATAATTTGACATTTTATCCTGATTAATTAATTTAATAT
>JAODPA010022835.1:0-12885 GCA_025585075.1 Nepenthes mirabilis | reverse complement strand
AGTGTTACGTTCGGGTCCCTGGTTGTTGCACGGATTAGAGAGCCATCAGATTTCTCGTTGTCAGAAGAGGATCACGAGCAGGTCCGGTTTTTGTCGCTATTAACCTGGAACTTGTACAATACAAACTACAAATAAGAGGTTAAATGTCGGTAAAATTTTTCTCTCCAAAAACATTCCGACGCTCAAATCAGTAACTTTCCGCAATTAACGGAAAGGGGCGCACACTTAGAGGTGTGCGAAAATTGTTGAGTCTGTGGTGGGAATGTGTGAATGCAAGAGTATGGGATTCAATGAGCGTTTTGTGGGAGGCATGGCTCCCTGAATGTACAGCAACGGGTGGCTCACTTTGGTAGCCTGGGGAGGCCGTAGTAGATTGGCGGTGGATGTAAGTCTGAGAGTAGGAACTCGATGAGTATTTATCTCAATTGCCGTGGAAAGAAAGGGGATTTATAAACTCCATGACGTGGAGCTTTGGGTGCGAGAATCCTTCTTGCAGGAATTCGCTGACCGTGGATCGCTAATGGCAGCCGGTGGTGTCAGTTGTCGCCTTGTGGCGTTAAGGAGACCGTCATGTATCGCTGGCCACGCTTGGTTTGCTTCTCGCATGAGGATTGGCTAGCCAGTCGTAGAGAGCGGCACGAGCCGCGACTGACAGAGTTGACCTTCCCCCATTGGCTCGCCCCTCCTGCGCTATGCTTGTCATCTGCAGCCGCATTAATGAGCTGTAGGAGACACTAATTTGTTGTCGGTATTAAGCTGCTACGCACGCTATTTTGAATTCTGGGCCGTGCTGGTTATCTGGGCCGCTGCGTCCTGAGTTGGGCCTTATCGATACTAGACCCAATACTAGCCCCCATGCCTAGGCTGACTTATAGTCGAGGCTTGGCATGTCCATGAGGGTCTAGCTGGCCACCCCGCATCCTTTCTCGAGATGCGCTAGACTTTGTCTTCATCTGGTGTCACGCCTTCCCCAGATGATCACGCGGGCTTTTCAAATGTCGCAGAGATTCGTTGCTCTAAATGGAAGGATTCGCACGCCAGAAATTGTGTTAACATTGAAGGCTTTCCTGTTTTGTGATAGACAGCCATCGAACGGCGTGCTCTGCTGGGCACGGACAGGGCGCTGGATCGCCCATAAATAGGGGAGCCCCCAATTGGAGAGATCCACGCCTTAGCTGATTCTCGGAGGAACGATGCGAAGCCCTTGGCTTGTCCCGCTCCTGGCGGGATTTCGCAAAGGGATTATATGGACTTGCTGGAGATCCAAAGCTTCTGTCGAAGACAGCCGTCATGCCCTGATTGCGGGCGTTTCCTCGTACTAATAAAGATGGCTTGGACACTCTACCGTCGTTACATGCCTTTTTCACAGTCGACACGACCTCTAGTGTGCGGGAGGATCCTTACAGAGCTGTCACGGGGAGCTTTGTCCTCGAGATAGCGCATCATTGGCGGCCTCGACCGTGCCTGACTGATCATATGTGCCGTCTGGAGAGGAGGGAAAAGGTGGAGTCCCTGTAGGGGAAGCAGGTGCTAGCCGTGTCCCCACTAGGACTGCTGCTATGGGTGCTGGTTCTGCCGTTGTGGTCAACGTCGAATGAACCTTTAGTGTTTGGCCAGCACCAGTAGCTTTGATGCTTGGGTGAATCGGAGTTCTCGCTAGGGAGTCAAAGAGATCTGACGTAGATCTTGTTCTCTGATAAGGCTTCAAGCATCCGAAGTCGCTATTCCGAGCTTTAGGCTCCGTGTTGCATCTTTCTTTCTTTTGAACTTTCGCTGTCACAAACTTTGTACTTTGTAAATAAAACTTTGATTAATAAAAATAGTAGCATTTGTCTTTATTCTTTTGTCTTGTTGCATGCATCTTCTTCCTTTTGTTGCTTAGCATGTTACATTTCAGATCGATTGGATCCCCTCATTGTTGCACGCACCAACCCGCATGCTTGAGCTTTCCCAGTTACTTGCGGTCTATTCCGTCGGCGTCGTCCCTCGAGTCCCCATGCAGACCATCGAAGCCAGGACGTGGCGTGAAGAGATCACTGACGTCTGCCACTCTGGGAGATCAAATGCTGCTGGCAATCGTCACATTCACCAAATTATCTAACATATTAATTGCGTGGGAGATCTTGGGGCATCACATCATAATGACTTGCTTTGAAAAGGTGCAACACTTTGGGGGTCTTCCACTTGGGAGGAGCTTGTTATCTCTCTCCTAATACGCTTCTTCTT
This sequence comes from Nepenthes mirabilis, assembly GCA_025585075.1. Lineage (NCBI taxonomy): Eukaryota > Viridiplantae > Streptophyta > Magnoliopsida > Caryophyllales > Nepenthaceae > Nepenthes > Nepenthes mirabilis. The sequence goes on along the minus strand of JAODPA010022835.1, from coordinate 10,659 downwards.
CGAGGCAATGCCGTTTCACTGGGCGGTTTTTAGCTATTTAAACGCCTAGGTTCCCTCCAAGGCCTTCACGTCCTTTAGTGGCTTTAATAGTGTGAAACTTACATTATCTTTTCCTTTTTTGACACAAATGGAAAGATCATTCTTCATCAAAATCTGAGCCATCCCCTGGTGAGTCCGTGAGGGACACATATGCTCAGGGATCTGTAATGATGCTGTACTTGGCGCTGTGGTGACAGAAGGCTGTCATTAAGAGGCCTCTGTTGTAGGACCAATGAGATTTCTGAGGGAACCACCGAGCTTTGAGATAGAAGGGGCGTCTACTTCCTCATGGCACCGTAGGCCTAGGAAGATGGATCCCGCGCTCCACCGGGTTGCCGGGTAGTGGAGGACATGGAGGCATGAGTGCAAGTCACTGTCGAAGAAATTGAGCAGACGAGAGCTCACACTGCGCACTTTGAGACAACGTGGGTACAGTAAGAAGCAAGCGCGTCGAGGCTTCTCGGCACCAACATGCAGGCTCGGGACCACATTTTGGCTCTTCAGGAGGAGTTCGAGCAATTTCTGGCATACTCTAGAGAGGAACGCGCACAATTGGAGGCTGAGCTGAGGTCAAGGTTCTTGCCAGAGGAGGTGGCTCCTGCACTGGAAAGGATGTTTTAGGATGGTATCCATCTTAGTCGGAGGATAGTCACGCTAAAGGAGCCAAACTTTCGCATCGGCATCTAGGACTCTCGAAACTCAAACGCCCTTATGCGGGTGGACCTAACAGAGTACACGGCTCCGAATCCTTCCAGGCCCGGCGAGGGCCGCTATTATAATCTGCGGCCGTTGGTTGCCTCCTAATGTAAAAAGAGTTTATTAGTGGATTACATAATAAAACTTTTTACTTAACCGCACAATTTATTTATTGCTGTCTGTTATGCTGGAATGGTTAATTTTTCCTTTTGGATATGCGCCCTGGAAGCCTTGCTGCCGCTAGTCCGAACGGTCTAAATCCATATTAAATGTTGGCATGACAGTCGGGATTTTGGCAGGCGACTGAGCTGATAGTGATCCACAATCTAGCAGGGGTCATGACTGGCTGCTGTTTGGAGCTCGTGGCGCTTCCGCTGGATGGACGCTTGGCCTGGCCATCAAGCAAAATGCCAATTGAGTTTCCCACACAATGGCACCCTGTTGCCTATTTAAGTAGTACTTTGATTGATTCCATTCTTTGCGCCTCCTTGCACTGAGAGCCTCTGATATTTCCTTGAGAGAAAGAGATGGTGAAGAAGAGTTTTCTTTCCTCTTCTCAAGTTTCTTGAAAAGTTTGCCATAGGGCAAGCAATACTGGGTCTGTCCTAACGGCGAGTGCTATTGCCGCGCTAATAGTGGACTATGGGATTCTTAGTGGCATGGCCTACCACGCTTCTGGCTCTTCTGGTACGGCCAACACCCCTTCAGAGGGTTTTATCTCCATTTATGAGCACCATCTAATGGGATGGCTCCGCTACCCCATGCCATGTGATCTCTATGCACTTATCAAGACATTGGGTGTCCCTATCGCGAGGCTCCACCCTAATACTGTTCACTATTTGATTAATTTTTGCATCTTTGCCCGTCTTCAATCTTGTGTGTTTGACGTGAATGTGGCGAAGGTAATCTTCCACTTCATGGATTTCGAGGATTGGATCTCGATGTCTCCACGAACCTGCTTTCACCTTTGGGGGACCAATTTGGACTCAGTGAAGAATTAAAAGAACCATTTCTTCTTCTTGCAAGAACCCTTGGATTCGAAGCTCTCCCACGAGTGGGGTCCAATCACGAGGTTCTTTCACGGGGACATGGCCACCAAGGAGGTGAGTGAGGCGGCGAAGTCAGTCACTGCCATCCACTCAAAGATGAAGACGTTTTCTGTCCAAGGTTACTATTTGACCTCCCATGCCTTTGCCGTTGCTAAATGGGATTCAGAGTCTGGCTAAGTAGTCATTGGCCCAGAGAAGAAGAAGCTTGGGGCCATCGTACTCCAGGAGCCATCGGGGGAAGATGCTGGGGAGAATTGCTCTCTGCTGGAGACTTCTTTAGACGATAAGGTGGAGGCTCCCCTAAAAAGGCTGAGAGAAGTCGGAAGCACTTCCACCTGGAGGTCATGAAGGTTGGCTGCAAGGCCAGCTGCATGTGCCGTGAGCTCCACTCCAGAGTAGGCGTCAGATATTGAACCATAGGATGGAGCGACTGAGCACTTACCAATTCCTACCATGGCGTTAGCTAAGTATGGCATTCCCATGGTGGAGCTTCATTCCGGAGGAGAGTCCCCCGTGGGTCCCTTCGTTAATCTGGAGCTGCAGGAGGTGGCTGTCAAGGGCATGCCAATCATAGAGATTGACGCACCAAATCCTGAGGACGCTGAAGGGGCTAAAACTTTGGAGCCTGTGCCAGAGCCAGTAGGGACTCCAGAGCTTACTGGATTGCCTGCTAGGGCGCTCTTGGAGGCGTACGTCTAGGAGAGCGCTACCATTGAGGAGGAAGTCGAAGCCGGACGGGTTGCCGGTCCGTCTGGTGCTGACTTGACTGGAGAGACTGTCGTGGTAGGGATGGTTCAGGAGTCAGAGCCTCCAAGCATTCCCCCGTCACCCGTGGCTCCAGACGTTCCCACCTCCGCAGAGGTAGTTGTCAAGCACATAGAGCCCCCGAGGTTGTTGGCGTCAGGAGGTGGACCTCGTCACACAGATACATCCCTTGCTCAAGTATGATCATCTTGGATCGTGCGTTGCTCTGTTGATTGAAACTCTGAGAATTTCTGACCTTTCGTTTTTCTTTGTAGGTCCTTGGGGAAACCCACCCCCTCGACGCGGTATTCACTCAACTGCACGAATACTTTTACCGTGTCAGGAAAGAGTCTGAGTAGGAGACAGCTCAATGAGTGGGAGTCAAAATCGCTACGCTCAAGGAAAACGAACGGCTAAGGGAGGAGTACAGGCGGCTAACGCAGGAAGGCATGTGACTAAGACAAGAGGTTAAGCAGCTGAGGGGATTAGCCTCCACTTTGAAGGATGACATCTCCTGCCTTTCCACAAACCTCAAGCTGCGGCTCACTCTGGAGGAGGTGCGCCTCATACTCAACGTCAGGTTCTGGGATGGCATCCATTTGTATCGCTGGATTGCCTCCGTCGCGCTTCTGGGTGTCTCTATGTGCATCTTTTATCAAGGGAACACTGGGATCTCTAACAGCTCCCACTTAAGAGACTTCCTGGAAGAGGAGGGCCCGTCGAATATGTAGGGACAACGTTGCTTTTGTTTATCTCTTTTTCCTTTTTCATTGCTCAACAAAACCTTGTACCCTTGTATTTACGTAATAAATGGAGGGCAGCTATCTTTCTTGCATTTCACGTCCCTAAGTATATGATATAATTTTTGGAATTATAACTCCTATTTTTAACGGCTAAGCTATGAAGCTATTGTCAACAAGGATCTGATTTGATGCCTTCTTGCGCTGTATTCATCCTTCGTCAAAGGATGTCGTCGCATCTTACGTGTTTAGTGGGAAGCTCGGTCCAGTAAAGTAGACGTCATTGCAAGCCTTGTGGAGCCACACCAAGGGCCAGCTGGGTTTTCAGGCCACAGTAGTAGACTTCGGGTCTTAGGCCTTTTTGCACACGATACCTGTATTAGGTGCTCGGCCCCGTTCAAGGCGTCGTCGCTCTCGTGTGCTTGATCCTAACTCATGATCATGGTAGACTGAAGGTGTTCTCTTATCTAGGAAAAGGTCGCCGCACGCCTACCATTCTTGCCTTGTAAGATTTTGGTAGCCACGTGTTAGGGACTTTAAAAGCCCCCAGGCCTAATGTTTCGACTGCAAGGGTCGCCTGGTACGGAACCATGGTTTTTGGGCTGCTTGAAGCCTTTTGATGCAGAGTCAAGATTTGAAATGGCCGCTTTCGGGCACTTGGCACAAAGCCAAGGTTATAAGGGCCACTTAGGGCTTTTCAACGCGAGGTCGAGGTTTGGATATGGCCACTTTCAAGCCGCTTGGCACGGAGCGAAGACTATAAGGGCCGCTTAGGGCCTTTCGACCCGAAGTCGAGATTAAAAAATGACCACTTTCGGGCCACTTGGCACGAAGCCAAGGTTTTAAGGGTCACTTAGGGCCTTTTGACGCAAGGTTGAGATTTGGATTTGGCCACTTGGCACGGAGCTAAGGTTTTGGTTTACCGAATGGATGAAAATCCTCTCAACTTAGGGGCAGTCTAACTCATTTCACTTTTTGAAATGTCATACATACAAACACCCATATGAATGAACACATAAGATTATAAAAATATCAACTTCATTAAATGGAAACATAATATATGTACAAGCATTCCTTATGGTGTGCGTGTATGTCTTACCCGGGCTTGGCGCTGTCCTACTGATAATATTTCTAGAGGTTGGTGGCGTTTCTGGTCCGCAGGACCAATTTGTCATCCTGGGTGCGTAACTTGTATGCTCCATTCCAGATGATCATCGAAATGAGGAACGAGTCCTCCCAACCTAGGGAGAGTTTGTTCCAACTCGGGGCCTTTCCCGCTGCTTCTACACTCTGGAGGAATAGGTCTCCAACCTCTAGCAGGCGCGCCTTCATCTGCTTGTTATAGTACCGTGTGACACGTTGTTAGTAGGTTGTAGTCCTCAGGCGGGCCACGTCACGGACTTCTGAGAACAAGTCTAGGCATTCCCTAAGTCTCAGGGAGTTGATGGCCGGATCGAAGCATTCGACCCGCAGGTAGGGAAGTCCCACTTGGACGGGAATGACCACTTCAACTCCGTAGTAGAGATTAAAGGGCGTCTCCCTCGTCGGTTCCCGCAGGGTCATTCGATATGACCAGAGCACATAAGGCAACTCGTCGACCCAAGGCCCCCCGCGTCTTTCAGTTTGGTCTTCAGCCCATGTAACAGTGTGCAGTTGGTGACTTTGACTTGCCCGTTTGCCTGAGGGTATGCCACAGCCGTATGGATCAGCCTGATGCACAGGCTTGCACAGTACTTGGTAAATCGTTTGCTGGTTAATTGGGTTCCATTGTCAGTTATTATGACCTCGGGAATCCCAAAACGGCAAATGATATTCTGGCGGAGGAACTTCGTAGTATTTTGTTCAGTGATTCATGCTAGTAGAACTGCTTCTATCCACTTGGTGAAGTAGTCAATACCGACGATAAGTAACTTCCTTTATCCGGAGGCTAAGGGCATGGATCCAAGGATATCGAGCCCCCATTGCACGAACGGCTATGGAGATTGAAGGCTGTGCAGCTCCATGTGAGGCAGATGAGCCATGGTCCCATGAACCTGGCAGCTTTCGCACTTCTTCACGAATTCCAAGGCATCCTGCTTCATCTTGGGCGAGAAAAGACCTTGTCCCATGATTTTGAATGCAAGAATTTTTCCTCTAATGTGCGAGCGGTATATACCAAGGTGGACTTCACTCAGCGTGTACTCTGCTTCCTTAGGAGTTAGGCATTTTAGGTAGGGAGTGGAATATCCCCGCCGATATAGCCTACCATTGAGGATTGTGTACCAACCTGCTGTCTTCTTGATCCGCTTGGCCTCGTCGAGATCCGTAGGCAAAGTTTCGTCCGTCAGGTATCTTTGGTATGGGGTCATCCAATTGTCTCCCTCGTTGACCTGCAGCACTTCCTAGTCAGGACCATCTACACTTGGTGCTGCCAGGACTTCCCACGTTCCCCTAACATACTGTTTCGAAGATCCTATGGCTGCATCCCTTGCCAACTAATCAACTTTCTAGTTTTCGGCTCTGGGGATGTGTTCGATCTCAAAACGTTTGAACGCTTGGACCTGGGTTTTTGCTCTCATCAGGTACTTCACGAGCTGAGGGTTTGATACCTCAAAGGCTCCTTAGATCTGATTGACTACTAGCTTCGAGTCACTGCACACTACCAACGACTTGGCGGAGCACTCTTTTGTCAGATGAAGTCCTGCAAGAAGGGCTTCATACTTTACCATGTTATTGGTGGTAGGAAAAGTCAGTGTAACAAAGTACTTGATCTCTGTCCTGTCTGGAGTTCTGAGCACGACTCCAACTCTGTTGCCTGTCTAGGTGGTTGATTCATCGACATTTAGAATCTATGAGGAAATTCCCGGTGCATCTAAGCTCTTCGGGCTGTGTGGGATGTCTAGAGTTTGGGTGGCCCCCTCGACGATAAAATCCGCCAGAGTCTAGCCCTTAAGGGTAGGTCGTGGTCAAAACTCCATGTTGAACTCACCCAACTCTATTGCCCACTTGACCAGCTACCTAGAGGTCTCCGGCTTCTAGAGGATTGATCTCAGGGGTTGATCCGTCAGAACGATGATGTGGTGTGCTTGGAAGTAGGGCCTCAACTTTTGCGCTGAATAGGTGAGGGTTAGCGCAATCCTCTCCGCATGCGGGTATCGAGTCTCCATGTCCATCAATACCCTACTCATGTAGTATACTGTTTGTTGCGTGCTCTCGTGCTCCCTAACGAGCACTGAGCTGAGCACCGTATTCGACGTGGACAGGTAGAGGTACAGGTCCTCGCCCATAGATGGTGAGCTTAGGAGAGGTGGGTTAACGAGGTATGCCTTTAGCTCTTGAAATGCTACCTTGCACGTGTCCGTCCATCAGAATCCAGATGCTTTCGTTCCTTTGAGGGCTTTGAAGAATAGCAAGTACTTCTTTGCGGACTTGGTTAGGAACCGCGATAGGGCCGCCAACCACCCTGTGAGTTTCTGAACTTCTTTCACGGCTTGCGGAGGGCTCATATCGAGGACAACTCTGATCTTCTCCAGGTTTGCTTCTATACCGCGTTAAGACAGTATAAAGCCTAAGAACTTTTCAGAAGTTACTCTAAACACACACTTGGCCGGGTTGAGCTTTATCCTGTGAGCTTGAAGCACCTACAAGGTCTCCTCTAGATCATGAACGTGGTCGTCAGCTAATCTGCTCTTGACGAGCATGTCGTCAATATATACCTCCACGTTCCTTCAAATCTAGGCTTCAAAAATCTTGTTCACAAGAAGTTGGTAGGTTACCCTGGCATTCTTGAGGCCAAAGGATAAGACCTTGTAGCAATATGTCCCTTGGTCGGTTATAAAGGAGGTGTGTTCCCCATCATCTGAGTCCATCTTGATCTGGTTATAGCCTGAATAGGGGTCCATGAAACTCAAGAGCTCGTGTCTGGATGTGGAATCCACTAATTAATCGATCTGAGGGAGCGAGAAGCTGTCTTTAGGACAGGCTTTATTCACGTCATTGAAGTCCACGTGCATTCGTCACTTGCCATTGCTTTTCTTTACAAATATAACGTTGGATAGCCAATACGGATACTAAACTTTCCTTATAAATTCGGCATCCAGCAGCCTCTTAACTTCATTTCTTTTTGCCACTAGCTTTTTGATGGAGTGGTTCCTGCGCTTTTATCTGACGGGTTTGTGACCAGGATTGATACCCAACTTATAAACCATTACTCTGGCCAGTATCTCGGGCATGTCAGTAGAGACCCACGCAAATACATCGGAGTTCTTCCAAAGAAAGCTAATGAGCCGGTCACGGTTGGCTGCAGTGAGAGAACCGTCGATGTGCATGCATTTCTCCAGCTCAGCAAGGTCTAGAGGGACCACTTTGGTTGCTTCACCTGATTGGGCTTGCTGTAGCATGGATTCTTCTTAGAGATCCAAGTCTCCATCCATATGGTCCGACACTGTTGGGATGACTTGGGACATGTAGCACGTCCGCCCCATCACTTAATCACTGAGCACCTCTCCCACGCTGTACGGGGTCGAAAATTTCACCTTCAAATGAGGGATCAAAGTAACAGCCTCGAATGACGTGATGAATTGTCTGCCTAGGATAGCGTTGTAGACGGACGGCAGGTCAACGATAAAGAATGTTAGCTCTCGCGTCGCTGTACGCAGGTAAATTCCCATCGTCATTTCTAGTTAGATTTCTCCCTGCATAGGTACAAGTTTGTTATCTAGGCCAAACAGAGGGCCATCGATCGCTTTCATTTGACTTCATCTCAATCCAAGTTTATAGAAAGTCTCAAGATATAGTAAATTTTAAGAGCTTCCATTATCAATAAAGATTCATTTCAATTAATAATCGACTGTACTGTTTGAAATGAAGGCGGATACAATAAGGGGATCAGAATGGGAGAAGGTTACATGTACCATATTGTCGCTACTAAAGCTAATGACATCACTCCTATCCCATACTTTCGCTCTCTTGCTGCTAGAAGTCTGCTCGAGTTGCGCCTGCCTACTGCTCTTAACTAACCTAGTTGAGATCATGCTGATCATGTCGGCATCTATATGGCTCTTCGGATGCTTGCTCACCTCGCCTTCTAAGACTGCAGGGGCTTGTTGCGAACCCTTCACGAACCATTTGAGATGTCTGCAGTGGATCAGGTCTTCTATCTCCTGCTGCAAGGTCCGACAATTCTCCATGGAATGTCCTAAGCAGCAGTGGCACTGATAGTATTTCGTCTGGTCTCCACCATTCGGGCCCTTCGGCGCTTTTTGGCCACTAGAAGAACTTCTCATCCTAGATCTGTATCAAAATATTTGCACGGATATCGTTCAGGGGAGTTAGGGACATTGGCCCTTACTCCTTCTTCGATCCCGACGAAGGCTGCGGATGCTTGGGGCGTTCCTGGAAGGGGTTGCTATCACCATTCCTCTTTTTCCCAACGGTTGGCTTAGGTCCTTTCGGGGGGCAATCCGCACGTTTGGGACGCTTTGCCTTGTTGGCCTCTTCCGCCAAGATATAAGTTTGGACGATGGCCTCAACTTTTCAAAAGGACTGAGGGCGCTAGTGCGATAAATGCTTGAAGAAGTCCCCTGCTGCCAATGTGGCAATGAAGGCATTAAGTTTTAGCTCTTCGGAGAACTGGGGGATTCGATGTGATTCAGTGATGAAGTGGTTGAGAAACCACTTCAGGCTTTCGTCTGTCCTCTAACGGAGGCGGACCAGGTGCCATGGTTGCTTCTCCTCCCTCTAGCTAGAGGCAAATTGGTTAAAGAAGTAGTCTGCGAGCTTATCAAAAAAACGGATGGAGTTTGACGGGAGGCTATGGAACCAAAGCAGCGCGTCCCCCCTAAGGGTGATGGGGAAACACTGACACATCACGGCCTGGCTTACTCCCTAGAGGGATAGGTAAGTGCAAAAATAGTTGAGGTGGTCCATGAGATCCTTACTCCTGTCGTACTTGTCTAGCATTGGCATTTTGAACATGTGAGGAAGCGGCTGGGTTCGAATGTCTATAGCGAAGGGTGATCTCCACAGGTCAATGGAAGACCGTACAGACTTCTCGTTGAACAGGTGGTTCCAAATCACCTCTACCTTTTCCTCTATCAGCGGGTCGGACCCACTTCTCCGCGCGCTGATGATGTTGCGAAGCTCTGTGGGACTCTACGAGTTCTGTTGGGCACGCTGGTCGCGACGGCTTCCCACACGGGGTGGCCGCGTGCTACGCGAGCCTACAGCTGCCTGCCTCCTTTCACTGCGGGAGTTGCGGGGGTTGCGCCGCTCTGGGCTCTCCTCCCGCTTGTCCCGGCTAGAGTGGCTTCGAGCTGTCGTCTGTGCCCTACTGTCGGAGGCCGCCTGGGCCTCGATTTCACCAGGCCGATCTGATCTGCCCCTGGGGGTTCTTGTACGACGCCTTCCTCGCCTGGAGGATGATGCCTGAAACACCTGGGGAGCAACCCCATCCACTAGGTGCCCCTCCGGTTGCAAAGGGCCTGAAGTATCAGCCTCATGTCGCCCATTTCAATGGACAGCTGGTGGACGTCGCACTGCGGCCGCTCATTAACATAGCTACCCATCGAGGGGTCATCGCCGTGAGCGGCTGTGTATCTTGTTGGTGCGCTGGCTTGCGCCCTAGTGTTGACCATCTTGGTATAAGGGAGTGAGCATTGAGGGGAGACGATAGACTTTTTATTGCATTCCCATATACGGCGTTAATGTTGCGTTCCGGATCCCTAGTTGTTAGACGAATTAGGGAGCCTTCGAATTCCTCGTCATCCGAAAAGGATCACGAGTGGGTCTGATCTCCATCGCTATTAATCTGAAACTTGTATAATATAAATTACAAACAATAGGTCAAAGGTCGGCGAAATTTCTCCCACCGAAAACACTCCAATGCTCAAGTCAGTGACTTCCTGCAATGAACGAAAAGGGGCGCACGCTTAGAAGTACACGAAAATATGCTGAGCATGCAGTGGGAGTGTGTGAATGCAAGAGTATGGGATTTGATGAGCGTTTTGTGGGAGGCATGGTTCCCTGAATGCACCGCGATGGATGGCTCACTTTGGTAGCTTGGGGAGGCCGTAGTAGATTGGCGTTGGTTGTAAATTTGATAGCAAGAACTTGAGGAGTGTTTGTCTCAATGCGCAGGCTCAGATTAGCAATTTGGGATCTGATCCCCTTTCTTGTGGAAGGAAAGGGAATTTAAAGACTCCACGGCGTAGAGCTTTGGGTGCAAGAATCATTCTTGTAGGGATTCGTCGGCCGTGGATTGCTGACGACAGCTGATGGTATCAGTTGTCGCCTTGTGGCAGTGAGGAGACTGTCGTGTATCGCTGGTCATGCTTGGTCTGCTTCTCGCGTGAGGATTGGCTGGCCAATCGCATGGAGCGGCGCGAGCCGCAGCTAGCAGAGTTGACCTTTCC
>JAODPA010022824.1:0-12885 GCA_025585075.1 Nepenthes mirabilis | reverse complement strand
GGTTTATATATATATAGATTAAGTAAAATATTATGACATTTAGTCAAATATTCAAACGTTCTTTAAACTCTCTCTTATTCCTATGATAAATAATCTTTTGCGTTAAATTTGATTGCGTGCATAAATTTTATTGATATTTTATGAATAAGTAACAGAGAGTGTATAAAAATTCTACGGCATTTAGATGAATATGAGTTCATGAGACCTTCGAGTATTCCATACTTTTCAATACCTATTTCAATTGAGAGGTCAAGGTCATTGATATTGAAGAGAAATACTTATAGCCTAGTAACCATCATAGAGAATGATATCAGAAATATCATTGACGAGGGGTATCTGAGATGGTATAAATATGCTATGGGTACAGTCTCTAGAAGAATTGTAGGGGTAATGGGGATATCGTATATACTGGGTAACCTTGAGGTTTTTACCTAACCATTGGGGACGTAAATACGCAGCTTTTGATTCACTATAGTAGAATAAAATTCATGAAGATTATTATTATTTTGTATAGTGAAAATTATTGTTATCTCATGTAGTTGCGATCTCATATTAACCTAATGATCGGATTCAATTGAATCCATATTACATTCTTGATATTTAGTGATTTATATGGATTTTGGATTGTAGACAAGACATATTATTAAATCTTGGATAGTAAATTGTATATTGCATGTTATTATTGATTTTATATATCTGATATTATTAATCCAAGATGCTTATTTTATTCTTGTGTTGTTCCTTATATTTACTTATTGTGTATTCAACTCATTCTTATATTTTCTTTGACTTTAAAGTAGATAGGTTGATAACAGATTAGTAGAGATCGTATATCGTTGTAGTGATTACAAGTAGAGATGACCCTCAATGCCCGAGGCTATCATGACAGGAGATTTAGATTATTTATTAGTTTATTAGCATTTGGATAATTATCAAGACTATGTTCCCAAAAATTTAATGTTGTGGATATTTATATTTTCTCTTTATTTTGAGAAATTTTTCATCATGGATATTATATTTTTTGATAAATTTATGAGGATTGTTAATGACCATTGATTTTTGGTGATTAATAATTTTGAGCTCATTTATATTAATGGATGTTAAAATTTTATGATGGATAATTAATAATTTTGATGCGTTAGATGATCTTTTGTAAAATCGGTCTAGGACGGGTCTTGGGACTTGAGTTTGGGTTGTTACACCCCGACAGACACTTTGCTGGCTTTAGAAGGCTACCATTCTTGAGAGAGATCCGAAAGTGGTCCCTCCCCCACAAGATTTAGAGGTCAAACTTGGAGCTCCACGATAGAAGTTTTGATTTAATGAACCATCTAGATCACTTCCACACTCTATTGGGCTTTTAGAGTCTCAATGACGCCAAGCGTATAAGAAAGATAGTAGGCTGATGCACCATCATAGATGGAAGGCTGAATCGACAAGGATACCCAATCCCTTACATGCGATGTCTCACGCTAGAAGAGGCTGACATATGCCAAGTGGGACACACCTCGACATCCGTGGGTTACATGCCATCGGTAAGAACCCAACATTCAAATTCATGCGACAAAGTAGTTGTTGGATGGCAATGAGTAAGGATGTCGCGTCATTTGTGAAGAAATGCGAGAACTGCCAAATCTACGGCGACATTCTCCACATCTTCTGAACACAGAGTTGTGAACCTCGCAAACGCCATGGCCATTTGCATAGTGAGGGCTCTGCTTCATCAAACCATTCTCGAACGCCTTCAAGTAGAAGCCACCTCACTAGCATGGATCCCAGCGCAGAAGGCCACCGAATCCGCTCGGTAGAGCACCGCATGGGGATTTGGGATTGTTGAGGCTATCGTCACCGACAACGGAACCCCATTTGTGACGGAACAGATTTTTTTTTCTTCAAAATCTTCTATCAAGATAGGAACAAGATTAACGGACTAAATTATAAGGCAAGACTTTTGCAAAAATTTCGGTAGAGTCTCCTTTGTAATAGGATGAAAAACCCAAAATACAACCTGTAAGATCAACTATTACAAGCATATAACTATCAATTATCTACAAATCTTTCTACAACGAGCATACATAGGATCACACGTGCCATTCATGGCATAAATCTATAAAAATATTAGCTACACTAACAGTTCAATAACGAGATACCGTCTAGGACCTGTATAGTATATCCAAAAGTTTAGAGTAGAAGGTAAACTAATAACCTGCAGAAACATAGTTCTTCCTTTTTACTATCTCATACATCATGCATTTTATACAAAATTCACATGTCCATGAACATCCATAAATACAAGATCAGTACACAAAATCGCATGATCAGACAAGTCTTTACGTCAATTGCTCTCCCAAAATAGCTCCAAATATTTCAAGTCCTCAAAAGTCTTCAGAAATTTCTCTTGATCACTCTTTCTCATCAGGCACTAACTCTACTGTCTCATCTGGAGGGAAAAAAATAATAAAATAGTGAGCCGAGCCCAGCAAGGTACATGCACATGAGCAGTAAAATAGTGATGCAAAACGGTTATTAATTGTGTATAAACAGAACGGTTAATTAGAATATAATCCAGGAAATAGAGAAAATATACTTTGACAGTATTAAATTTCAGAATCAAAAATCAGAAGTCGATAAACAGTGATCAGTAAACGTCAATTAGCAAACGGAAAACGGTAAGCAGTAGTCGGTGTTCAGTATTCGATAAACTGTAAATAGTAATTGATACTTGGTAGACGGTAAACGGTAAACGATACTCCGTAATCGGTACGGTAAACGGTAACATAACATATTGGTAACAGACTCTGTCAGTATACCCTACTAGTTGAGGGGGCGAATAATCGAGGATAGATTGTGTTGACTCTACACAATCTAAGGCCTGTGATGGTATCCCATCTCACGGAATCGGTACTGTATGCCACTCGAAGGTAGGCCGGTAACGGTAATTCCTCCTGATCGTAATGTCCCGAGGAAGGGCAGACCATAAATAATTTTATGGACAGAGTTATTCTCGATTACCACCGAAAAGTCCTAAGGCATGTCGGAGAACCTATCCGGACTGTAGTCAGTCTCGGGTCTTAATTAACAGTAATGGAAATAACCTCTTGATTGAAAAGCTTCTTTTATAATCATAGTTTCAAAATTTACTTTAAGTTAACTTTAGAACGTACGGTAATGGTCTAAAAACTTCTTCAGTTTTACTTCAACGGTGCATGAAATTTTCATCGGTACAAGTCCGTGCATATTTCCAAAAACAAATTATACAGGGAGTTTCTCTTCAATATCAATTAACTTTTATATAACTGGAGCTTTGGTTAAAAATTACTAAAACTCTTTCATTTTCGTACTTAGCGTATCGCTAAAGCCTTTGGACTCAAATCGATCTCTAAACATGAGCTTATTCGTGAAATAAATGCCATAAATCCATGCATATACATTAAATCATATAATTTACTCAAACTTCACAATATTTTCGAGCTAGGGTTTCATCACATATTTTTCGAAACTAAATGGAACACTATTTACTTACATGTACATGAAATCGAAGCCAAAACTTGCAATAAACACGGGTAAACATAAAATCTAACCAAATAATTGAATGAAACATGCTTCATTTACTTTAAACATGTATCAACATCATTTTAGAATATCTTTATCAACTTTAAAGCAAGAAGAAACGGTAAAAACGAAAAATAACGTCCGAAGTACACTTGCCTGACTCGATCTACCGTTATTTTTTTACCCGGAGTGTGGATTGGAACAAGTGATTTCTCCCCTTTTCTTCCTCTTTGAGTATACCGTCGTACCTTAGCTTCATCTCTCTCCGAAAGGAGCTGATTAACTTAAAGAGCCTCTGAATATGAATTCCTTCGAAATTAAGCATGCCGAAGCTTTCAAATTGAACAATTAAATCTACACAAATACATGTCACTTAATCGGCATTTAAATATGGAAACACTACACAAAATGTCATTCGAAATTCTCGGGTGAACAGTACCCGTGAACAGTACTCGTGAATCGTGCACATATACACAAATCAATTAATTCCCAGAATTTCAGACATCCAACAGGTAATCTATCGAATCCAAGGCATGAGTACCTATAATCCCAAGTCAATTTATACATTTAACTCCAAATAGAAGCTCAAACGGTGTCTAGGCATGGGGCAAGGGCTTCGCGAATGAATTTTCCATTAAATTCCACAATTTTGGATACCCAATTGGTAAATCAACTTACCCAAGTCATGTATAATCATAATCTAGTCCCAAATAAATCAAAAGCCCCAAAAATCGAAGCCCGAAACCACTCGGGCGTAGGGTTAGGGTTTCACGAACTGAATTTCACAAAATTCCACCAAATCGAGTACCTAACCGATGGATTAACTTTTGAGGGATTTGGGTAATCATATTCTAGTCCTAATTCATGCAAAAGCCCCAAAAATCGAAGGTCGGAATCCAGCCGATCTCGCATGAACAGTACATGCCCGTGGGTGAGGGTTTTGGATGTGCATAACGGTACGTAAACAACGAATCAGACAATGATTTTCACATATATGCACAATTAGACTATGGGTATCGCAATGATATACATAGGGTCGGGTATCGGGACAAAATACCTGAAGGGGATCGGACAAAAATCAACAGAAACGGAAGAAAAATGGTATAGATGTACTTGCCTCGACGTACTCTATGATTTCTCTAACTAGCTCGAAGCCGGATTCGGACTCTACGGCCTCGATCTCCTCCTTTCTCTCTCTTGTTCGTCGCCCTCTCTCTCTCTAAAAGCTTCTGGGCTCGTGGGAAAATGAGGGAAAAGAAGCACGACGTGGCTTTAAAACAAACTTGCACTCGAGCGCGCAACGAGCACGCGGCAAGCGCAAGCATTCGGCCATGGTCGGCTCCAGTGCGCGGCGAGCGCGGGCAAATCTGGATTTTGGGCTCGATAGGTGGGCTTGAGCGCACAGAGGGCGCGGGTCTGGCCCGCGGCAAGCGTGGGCAAGCCTACGTCGCGTTTTCGCCGTTTGGGACCCGTTTTGACCATTCTAACCAAATCTTTTACATTATTGGACCTTATTTTTGATTATATAATCTCAATAAGTCATGATTATCACAATTTAAAATCCAAAATCTTGTCAATGAATCAACATTTCACCGCTTACAATTTCGGTTCCCGATTTACTAATTCCGGTTCTTTGAGCTTTACAATCCATTCCTCCTTTACCTTTTGAACACAATTCACCTATTTTAGTTTAATTACTTCCCAATTATCATATTCAGGAACTCGGGTCGTCACATTCTCCCCCACTTATAAAAATTTCGTCCTCAAAATTTGACGAATCTCGAAATCCCCGAGTCAAAGGAAATCTCCCAAGCATTCCCAATCACCTCCTCGGTTAAACGATTATCCCAGAATACTTCCAGTATTGAATTGTTCTGATCCTTATTACCCGTTTCATTCTATCAAATCCTAAATTGAAACCTCCTTATGGGGATAAGCTCTAAATTTTCCAAGATAATTCATCACAATCACTTATTTACTCCCACATTTACGATACTTGGAAAAAATTTCACACCAATTTACCAAGTTTGAGGGCAACTTAAATCTATTAATTCCCTGCGACTTAGCTCAAGTACTCAATCGGCTGAAAATTCTTACTTTAATTTATGCTAAGTCTTAATAATGAGTATTCTCCCCAAACCTTAAATTGCTATAATTGATGGTAACCTTCTAAATTCTTCTAGCGTTTCCAAATCACCTCATTGATTAAACGGTTATCTCGAAGAATCTTGAGCGTTAAATTATCCCGGTTCTTATTACCCAACGTGTTTTATCATAATCTAATTCTACCGAGTTCGAAGACATACCAAATTCATTAACTACTTTCCCGACTTAACTCGAAAACTCAAACGGCTGAAAGTTCTTGCTTGATCCTATCTTAAGTCTAGAAGGGGAAATATTCCTTCTGAGCCTCAGATTGAACCTCATCATATATGGGTTTGCCACATTTCTGCTGTGCTACTCTAATTATTTATCTAGTTACGAGTCATCTGGTTATAATTTGCTGCTATATAAAATTTAACTTAACTTCCAAAACTCCCTAATCAAGTTTCAATTAAGATTTTGGCACAAACTTCAAATCGTAAACAACCTCAAGATCGAAATACCTTATATCCTCAAATTACAACCAGATTAAAAACTACAATTAAAATTATCATCAAAAGATTTATTACAGCTTTAGGTCATTACTCGAAATCTCAAAATCCAAATACTTAGAAACCTCAGAATCTTATTGGCATACCGACGGGCTACCTATTTTAATTCAAACACGTTCTCCATAATTATAATTAGGTGAATCGTCCTGAAACAAAACCATAGGGATTTCTCGTTCCAAAATTTCATGGCTCTAATACTTTGAATACGTTTCTATCTCCCAATTTAAGAAAACGACCCTCTATTGTCCAAGAATTTGAATGTACTCGCAATTTTTTCTTTCACATCACCAACAAAACACCGAAAGCACACTGAGTCTAAAAACTCTTAACGTCAATTATCAGCATTAAGGCCAAATTTTTTTTTAAAGACACCAAGGTTTCTCCCAACAATCCTTAAATGGGTCTATCCATTTGTAATATCGTAAGATTGCTTCTTTATTTATGACGCAACTATTATAACCCTTGAAATTATCCAGTATTAGCTACCTCCAAGGTAACATACCTAAGTTCCCAAAGCGGTGATTTCAACTATTAATTTTGACGTACTGGCGGAGTAATTCTAATCATGAACTTTTCTCCCACTTATATGGGGATAGTCACCTATTACAACACCAGAATAGAAAAATTCTAACCTCATCAAAAATATTACCTGCTATGTTAACTTACTAGACTCATCAATGAGGCCATCTCAATATGGACCCAAATATGGTTGAAAGATTCATCCCATAAAATTCATGGATACCCACGAAAATTCAAAACCCATATAGCACTTTCAAACTTTGTAGCAACCATACCTTTATCTGAATACTGTCATGGAATATTTTTTTTCAATTATCCATAATCGACATGTTATGGATACGGATCGATATTAGAAATCACCTATTCATTTATTGTGCCCACTTATCAATTGATTAATCCTCTGAGTAACCAATCACTCAACCAACCATAACAATCTCATCAGTTATCTTACTTCCTAGAGGTTTCAAGGTATCCACAAAAGTACCTAGCCATTGCTCCTTTAATTCCATAAAAATCCTCAGAGGCTAATGTCGATTTCAACCGACTCCAAATCATCCATTAAAACAAGTCGACTTGATCTTTTCTTTTGAAGATATATATATATCCTCAAAACTTTTCATAGTTAGATTTCTTAACGCCCATTAACTAACTCAAAGGGGTGGTCTCGTTACTAATTGGATTTAACATCTATTTCCGGTTCAATTAGCTTTGCCTCTTATTTAGAATTCACAACTTGATTGAAAGGTATAATGTCCTATCAATACCTTTCACATCAACATCTACGAATACCTTTCTCAATTTCGACGGATTCGCATTGCCCAAAAATTCATGCACTTGATCACTGCGAATTGATCATAAATCAGTATCCTTAAACTTACTTTTTCGAAATCGACTCCAAGTTACATAGACCTCAAGCCATTAATTCCACTTACCTGTCACACTGACTAGATTGATCCACTATCCCTTTTAGGACCTCAACGCAGAACGATCAAGCCTAAACTTTGAACCAAAACTGATTACCCAAAACCTCGAATCAATACCAATCAGCTCAAGTACTAAACCGGTACCAATCAATTTAGGACGTTAAGGTGCCTCCTCACAACTCTCTCACTTATTCCTACAGGAATTCTATTCAGAGATTTAAACATATACTTTCGTTTTTTAATCAATTACTTCCTAAGGCATTTCAATTCTCTGATATCAAATGTGACGGAACAAATTTTTTTTCCTCAAAATCTTCCGTCAAGATAGGAACAATATTAACGGACTAAATTATAAGGCAAGACTTCTATAAAAATTTCGACAGAGTCTCCTTTGTAACATGATGAAAAATTCAAAATACAACTTGTAAGATCAACCATTACAAGCATACAACTAGCAATTATCCACAAATCTTTCTACAACGAGCATACATAGGAACAATTATTTTGGTGAGCCAAAATAGTAAGCGAGTGAGTCAAATACTCAATAAGGTACATTATAAACAAAGACGAATGCAGTATACTTTAAAATAAAATTAGAGAAACGGAATAGAATCATAATACATATAGAAATATAAAACATGAACAAATAACATTTCTGTAAAACATTTAACTTTTACCTTTCATTTCTGATTTCATTAGCCCTCAAATATGCAGAAACTTATTCATCTTTAGGGATCCGAATTAGTAGGCCTTACCAGTTAATAGAGCAGACTAATCGAGGAAAGGATCATGTTATTCCAAATAATTTAAGACCTACCCACGTACCTTGGATTTAACGTCCCGTGGTAAGCGGTATACTTTTAATCCTAGATATACTGGGCCATAGTTCTCCTTAGCCACCAAAACTTTTCCCATGGCCCAAGGATAATTCCTCGATTTACCGCTGTAATATCCTAAGACATGTAAAAAAATATCACCATTTGAGGATAATTCCTCAAATATGCAGAAACTTATTCATCTTTAGGGATCCGGATTAGTAGGCCTTACCAGTTAATAGAGCAGACTAATCGAGAAAAGGATCATGTTATTCCAAACAATTTAAGACCTACCCACGTACCTTGGATTTAACGTCTCGTGGTAGGCGGTATACTTTTAATCCTAGATATATTGGGCCATAGTTCTCCTTAGCCACCAAAAATTTTCCCGTGGCTCAAGGATAATTCCTTAATTTACTGCTGTAATATCTTAAGGCATGTAAGAAAATATCACCATTTGAAATAAAATCTTTGGTCCAATTTTATGATTACTTTTCATATTTCATATTGAAATCTCTGCACAAATAAACATAGTCCTTTATTATTGATTTTCTTACTTTAGAAGAAAATACCAATAACAGATAACAAATTACAGAGTTCCAAATTACTTGATACAGAAATATATTTCACATTTTTATGAACTTATACAGATACATATTCTTATATTCTTGGGAACTTAAGTTTTAAACTTAAACAGATACTTTTTCATAAGCTAAAATTTGGATTTGGGGTCTAGGGTTCTAAACAATTTCAAGAATTTCCACAAAAATTTGCAAAATAGGTAAGTTTCACAATATCGGTTCATATACTCAACATACGGGACATTTTTGGAAGGAAAATTGTATATTTAATGAACTTAACATAGTTACCCGGATACGTGAAGCATCATACACGAAATACAAGTGTTAAAGGATCATAATACTTAAAATCATGGCATGTGTGATGTTAGGATTTTCGATTTAATACCACATTTTACTTAAACTTTGAAATCGGAGGGGAAATTGTCATGCATTCACGTTTTTTCATATATATACTTCAAAATCGAAAAACAAATCAATATATATGCATATTTAACACATGGATATTTCAAAATTGGAATCCCATGCTTTTCTTTCTCTTGTTGTTTGTTCCTCACCGTTCCTTCCGGGTATTTCTCTTGTTGCATGTTCCTTTCGGGCATGACTCGGGTGTAGTGCCACTGGAAAATACGCCTCAAGTTATGCTCGAGTGAGCGGCGGGCGTCCTACTACTGGAAATTGCACCCCGGCACGCTTAGGCCCCCTTCGGGCGTCTTTCCTCTCTTATCTGGTTTTACTTCTGAATTATAATTTTTCATATACATAAAATCTAATTTTGATTATATTAATTTAATTACTCATAATTATTATATTTTAAAAATCGGTACCTTATAATCCTCCCCCATTTATAAAAATTTAGTCTTTGAAATTTAACGTATCTACATACCTTAAGAAAATAGGTGGGGATATTTATCTCGAATATCTTATTTTTTCCACGTAGCCTCCTCTTGAGAATGGTTCCCCCATAACACTTTAAAAAGAAAAAGGGTCTTTGTGCGCAAAATCTGATCCCTTCGGTCTAGAATCTGTACTGGTTCTTCTGCGTAGGATAAATTCTCGTTAATAGCTAAAGGTTTATATTCAATAACGTGCGTCGGGTCATGAATATATTTTCGCAACATCGATATATAGAAAACATCATTCACATCTGCAAAACTTGGGGGCAATGCTAATTTGTAGGCTACTTCCTCGACTTTCTCCAAAATCTCAAAGGGTCCAATATATCTCAGCTTCAACTTGCCCTTAGCGCCAAATCTAGATATTCCCTTCGATGGAGATACTTTAAGGAAAACAGAATCATAGACTTCAAATCTTAGCTCCGATCTCCTTTAGTTAATATAGCTTTTCTGCCGACTTTGAGCTATCTTTAACTTTTCATGAATAAACAAAATTTTCTCCGATGTCTCCCGAATAACATTTGGCCCTAAAAGTTGTCTGTCTCGCGTCTCTTCCCAATGGATAGGAGACCGACATTTCCTACCATACAGAGTTTCAAATGGAGCCATATCGATACTTTCCTAATAGTTATTATTGTAAGTAAACTCCGCTAAAGTCAGGTGATCATCCCAATTACCCTTCAATTCTAGCATTAATGCTCGAAGAATATTTTCTAGGATTTGGATGGTCCGCTCAGATTAGCCACCAATTTGAGGATGATAGGTTGTGTTGAACTTTAAATTCGTCACTAATTCTCAATGCAGACTCTCCTTAAATTTAGAGACAAATCATGGATTTCGATCGGAAACAATTGACGCTGGAACAATTGCTGGTTAAAATCTACTCCGAAAGTTTGATCCCACCAGAAGTTTGATCACTCTGGAAGATGGTCACTCTAGAAGCTTGAGCACTTCGAAAATTTGTTCACACTTGAAATTTATCTACTCCGGAAGATAATCCACTCTGAAATTTCATCACTCCAGAATTTGGAGTTGCTGCCTAGGAAATTCCTCTTTGGAATTTCATTACTCTAGATTTATTGCTCAGGAAATCCCACTTTGGAATTTTATCTCACTCAGGATTTCATCCACTTTAAAGATTTCAGCCACTCTGGAGGTTTCATTCACTCTGGATTTGCCGCGTACCAAATTCCACTTCAGATGATAATCCACACTGGATTTTTAGTTCGGATTTTGTTCATTTATGAATTTCCACTCTGGAATTCTCTTGAGGCCACGTGCGTGCGCGGTGAGCACAACAATACATCCTACAATGAGTGACCAAACCCAACACAGTGGCCTTTGAAGACAGTCTTCTAGTAGTTTCAATTGCTTTGATTTGTGTCTGTCCCAAGATGTCACGGTAGGGGTTTCACCATTCAACTTCTACGTAATTAAGGCTATTCAGCATTTGCAAAACAACCTGTGTGGGCTAATTACCTCGTAGCCCAAGTGGCTACTAGTGACAAAGCTTGACAGTGGCCAGAAAATTGATTCAGTCGTCAAGTACTGATAAAAGTTAAGAGTCATATGGACCACACCGCTCCAAGAATATGGCACTCTATCTACTTTGAACACCGACTACGATTCCACCTCGAATCCA
Source organism: Nepenthes mirabilis (assembly GCA_025585075.1). Classification (NCBI taxonomy): domain Eukaryota; kingdom Viridiplantae; phylum Streptophyta; class Magnoliopsida; order Caryophyllales; family Nepenthaceae; genus Nepenthes; species Nepenthes mirabilis. Next base: position 1,306 of record JAODPA010022824.1, on the reverse strand, counting down.
GGAGTGCTTGCATATCATGGCATATTTTCAAGTGGCCCAAAAAAGGTCGAATTTTAAAACCTTGATTACATCACCGAGCGGCCTAAAAGAGGTTGAATTCTAAACCTCGGTTACATCACCGAGTGGCCCAAAAGAGGTCAAATTTTAAAACTTCGGTTACATTACCGAGTGGCCCAAAAGAGATCGAATTTCAAACATCAATTACATCACTGAGCGGCCCAAAAGAGGTTGAATTCCAAACCTCGATTACATTACCGAGCGGCCCAAAAGAGGTTGAATTTTAAAACTCGATTATATCACCGAGCGGCTCAAAAGAAGTCAGATTTTGAAAATCAAAATTTTCAAAGATGGTAAGCCAACTAAGCCAAACAGACAGCGTCCCATTAGAAACATGCCAGGGGTTAAAAATTTCAAACCATCCGGCATAGGGGGTAATGATGGGTTCGATAAACCTGGCCCAAGATAAAGGTCCAGATGAAATAAAGGCTCAATGAAATTCAGCCCATAAAGCGAGCACATGCATCAACGTCAATTTGCCCGTTCATTCTTATCCACAGAAACGGTTGTAACTGGGCAAGGGTAATCTGACTACTCACTACCTCTATAAATAATCCTCCATCCCAAGAGGATAGGGGAGGGGGGAAAGAAAAAACCACCATCTATCTCAAGAGGTCATCCAGTGAGAGGGCTCAGAAGAAAGGCTGGAGAGAAGAATCCAAAAGAAGGCATATTCCCAGAGCCATGTGCTCCGTCCAAAAGGTCACATCTAAGGAGGCCAGCCCACCATTCCAGGAGGCCAAAAGAACCTCTCAGGAGGCTTTGCCGACCAACCTTTCCAGAGCCATGTGCTTCGTCTAGAAGGTCATACATAAGGAGGCCAACCCTCAATCCCAGAATGCTTATCCTCTTTCAAAAGGACACACTCTCTCTCTTCCAGGAAACCTGACTTCCATATTACTAATAAACCTCTCAACAGGGATCAACTTTAAGATACTCTTAGTAGGTGCACCTCTAAGCCATCTATTAATAGGACGCATCCACGCTCAATTCACAGCATATGCGTCCTCTTTGCACCTTTCTATACCCCCGGAAAGATATCTGATTTGAGCGTTGGAGTATTTATGGTGGGAGCAATTCTTGTCATCCTCTGACTTCTCGTTTTCAGTTGTATTGTGTAGGGTTTAGGTTCGAGATTATAGAGATTGGATCCGCATCAGATCGACCAACATGAAGATCTAATTTGCGGCCCCCAATCCATAAGACAATTTGAATTCCTAGTACGTATCATTTTTAATAATAAAATTTT
>JAODPA010022813.1:0-12886 GCA_025585075.1 Nepenthes mirabilis | reverse complement strand
GCTCGGGTGAGGTTTTTGGGGGGAAAGAAAGAGAGAGAGAGGAGGAGAACAATGCCGGCGGAGGCTGTGCATAGGTTGCCGCTGGTTGGCGACGGTCACGCAGTGGTGCCGGGCTGGCACGAAGGCGTGGAGCAGCGGCAGCAACTGCGGGAGGCCGGCGAAGGAGGGGAGCCAAGTGAAGGAGAAGAGGAGAAAATGGAAGCTTTTAAATCCAATTCTAACTTCGAGCTAGTCGGAAAAGTTGTAGATCGGGTCCAGGCAAACACACTTATACTCTCCTTTTTTATTTTCATACACTGTTATTTCATTTCTTTTGGGTATCCTTATTCCGATACTCGAATAGATTATATATTGTGTTACCTATAACCTAGACATGATAATATATCAAAATCATGTCTAAATATCAAGTTTACAGTTGTGTATCATAATTTGAAAACCCTAGCTCCAGCGCAGGTACTATTCACCCGCACCCTAGCCCATTTTACTCGTGACTTTTTGGAACATTTGCTTAATTTGAGACTAGAATACTATTACCCATGTCTAGTGTAAATTAATTTATCGATTGGATATCCGATTGGGTGATTTTAGGTAAAAACTTATTCGTCGGAACCTTAAGGTGCGTCCGGATCACGTTTGATCAATTATATTAGGTTTAATGCATGAATTGGCTATAGATAATTGTTACCCATGATATGGGCAAGTGATTGTGTGAATTCTATACCCGAATTGGTAGTTTAGACCCGTTTCCGAACAAGGAACCCTAAACCCACGGCTCAGAGAAATTAACCCATTAAATTAGGATTTATGGATGAATTGGCTCTAGAATGTTGATACCCGCACCATGAATAAGTCAATTTGACCATCGGGTGTTCGATTTGGTAGCTTTATAGGGCCTTCTGCTCTCCGGAACCCTAACCTATGCCTCTCTTGAAATGTTATCAAAAATAATCATAATTATACATAATTCTAACCTCGAGAATTATGATACATTAAAGTGCAAGGAAATCTATCACCCGAAAGCTCCCGAGATATGATAGGCTCATTATGGTAAGAATTTTCTAATTGTTCTAATCATATGATGAATTATACACATCCTACGAACACAATGATTCGAATACTCCAAAAATCATGTTATGAATCATTCATGAAAGAATTAATGATCGAAAGCTTAACAATTTAGCCTACTATGATCAAAAAGGGATTTCATAATCTTTCTAAACTCCAACAAATGTTACGTATGAACTATGAACACGTGAGGATCTAAACTCATAAAAAATATAAAAATTATGCATGGAATCAAGAACACATGATGACCCATGTTCACGAGGTAATATGAAAATCTGTATTAAAATATGCTTATGGAAAAAAAAATAGGATGATGAAGGAAATTATGTAATTAAGTGAATGACCTACGAACTGTTTTTCGGAACATGGAATTATGAATACGAATATAAATATGAATACGAAATATAAAATGTTTTCTAACAGAGTAGGAATGAAAGAATTATGTGCTTAAGAATAGGATTCCCCAAAGAAATAAGAAATTTGGACTGAAGATTAGGGATAATAAACTTTGGCATGCTATAATATCACAGTGGAAGCTCAAAGATTACTCTGATCATGTATCCTTGCCACGCTTAGCGGGTGATATTTCTTGGTATGCCTTAATTTATTATAGTGAAAAGTTAACGTCTGTATGGATGCCGTTACGGCAATGATTACATCCCCGTTTATAGGATTGATATGTAGACGGCTAGCCTCTGGGTCGAAAATAGGAGGAGATGGACTTTTAATTGTGTAGGTATACACAATTCGGGTATCGACTGACTGTTTCTTTAGTCAGTAAGGCCTATTAGCTCCGACCCCTCAACGAAATAAGTTTCAATAATGAATTGATAATTAAAAAATGACAAAGAAACGAACCAATGAAATATGAAACGAATCATGAAAACATTCCTTTCTAAAATCATGAATTAAATCTCATATATACATTTGTCTTTCATATATATATATATATTATTCTGTTTTGAATATGAAATTGTGCATGTCCTTGATATATATATATTACGCTTGTTGAGCTTTTAACTCACTCTTGTTGCTTTCCTTGTCTCCAGATTAGTGCGGGCTATTACTCGATCGGTTAGGGTAGAGAATTTGGAGTCGGAGATGCTCAAAATTCTGAAGGATAGTAAGGAGACTTAGTTTTGTGATTTTATACTTTTGGAGCCCTTATATTATTTTGATGATCATATTCAATGGCAATGATGATAAAGTACTTGTAGTTAGCTTCTGCTTTATTTGTTAGATTTAATTACTTCTGTAGGTTTATATGATTTGATAGTATACCTACTGGCATCTTATTTGAGCCGACGTCATACCCTGAGTTATGATGTCGATACTACATGTTGCTAAATGTGGCAAATTTTAGATCCTGTGTGGTTGTCTAGACATTGGAGTTTATATCAGTTGAATTTTCTGGTTGTGTCGGAGTTGTTTATATTGGATTTTTCCCTGTGGAGATTGTATATTGTTATACAAGTTTATTTAACAGGTTTTGTATTTAGTCGACGTCCATATTGTAAAGGAAACTCTGTCAAATTTTTAGTAAAAAATACAGTACATCACAGAATAGACTCTCCTGTATAGCTTCCCATCTACAAGAGTGTACCACCCGGTTGTCTTTTTCATATGCTTAGCTTCAATTGGATTCTAGGTATCTTTGGTATTATGTCATTCAAGTCATTTTGTCAGATATTGAAAGCATCTCGTCTAACCCCTCTATGCTTGGCTCATGAGTGTTTCTGTCATTTCCTTAGCATATTGCTTGAGGTTTCTGAGTGTAGCTGTCTTGGCTAGATGGTTGGCCTTCCAGTTGTCTTCCCTTAGAATGTGGCAAATCTTCGCTCTATTGAAGGATGATAAGAGATTTCCTACATTGTTCATGTATTTTGCTAAAATGGATTTGACACTTCAATATTGGCGAGTATTTGGTACACTACTAGTTCAGAGTCACTATAGGTAATCAAGTTTTTGGTCAAGCATTCCATTACTAGCTTGAGCCCAGACAATAAGGCTTTATACTTGGCCACATTATTGATAGCTTGAAACCTAAATATCATTGAGTATTTTATTTCGAACCCGTTTGATATTGTCAAGATAGTGCCAACATTGCTCCTTGATTGAGAGAATGACTTGTTGATGTACAAAGTCCATGTTAGGGTTTCCTCATCATTTGATTCATATCTATACTCTTCCAAATTCTCAGAAATTGGGGTTATCATTTCAATTATAAAATTTGCTAGAGCTTTGCCCCTTATGGTTGACTGTGCTCTCAATTGTGTCCAAATTCCTCCCGCCTTTGCAAGATTGCTTTCAAAGGTTAATTAGTTAAGATGATAATCTTGTGAGCCTGGAAGTATGTTAGAGGCTTCCTTGGTGCATAGATTTGGGCCAATATAGCTTTCTTGGCCTTGTAAGTTTTGAATCTCCGTGTCCGTCAAGATTTAGTTGACATAGTAAATCAGCTGTTGTATTGCAACTTCTTCCCTAATTAGGACTAAACATAGTGCCAAATCTAAGATAGTTAAATAAAGGTAAAGTTCCTTACCCTTCTTGGGACAAGTCAAAAGAGGGGAGTTCGTTAAGTATTCCTTCAACTCATGAATGCCTATTGATATTCCTTTGTCTATCGAATTTCATTATTCTTGGCTCTTCTCAAAGCCTTTAAAAAGGGAAGATGTTTCTCAGTGGATTTTGCCAAGAACCTTGAGAAAGCAACGAGTCTTCCCATTAACCTTTGTATTTCCTTAAAATATTGGGGCAGCTCCATGTCCATAATGGCTTTGATCTTATTTGAATTAGCCTCAATCCCCTGGTGTGAAACAATGAAATCAAGAAATTTTTCAAATGTCACCGCGAATACTCATTTTGTTGGATTTGGCTTCATTTGATGTGTTTGAAGTACCTTGAAGACTTCGACCAAGTCTCGAATATGGTTGTTGGCCAATACATTTTTGACAAACATATCGCCTACATATATCACTAGAATCTTTTTGATTTGCTCTTTGAGTATCTTGTTGGTAAGCATCTGGTATGTTGTGCCGACATTTTTTAGACTGAATGACATGACCTTATAATAATAGGTCCCCCGGTCGGTCATAAATAATATCATTTTTTTGTCTTTTGTATATATCCGAATCTGTTTTTATCCCGAATAAGCATCTATTAAGCTTAATAGCTGGCGACCATATGATGAGTCCACTAACCGATCAATCCTCAGTAATAAAAAACTATCCTTTAGACATATTTTATTTACATCAATAAAGTTGACGCACATCCTTTATTTTCCACTACTTTTCTTGATAAAAAAGACGTTTGACAGTCAATTTGGATAATGGACTTTTTTGATGAACCCTGTGTTGAGCAGTTTTTTAACCTTTTCTCTCATGGCAATGAGCTTCTCAGTTGAGCAATTTCCTCGATTTTGTCGGGCTGATTTGTATCCTAGGTTATAGTTCTAACTTGTGAGGCATTACTTCCGTGAGGATTCCTGACAAGTTTGCTGGTGTCTAGGCAAACACATTTGAGTTTTGACAAAGGAATTTTATCATTTGCTCTCACATACGGTAGGGAAGAGGGCTTTCGATCTGAACATATTCATCCAGCTTGGTTAGATCGAGAGGGACTTATAGGGAAGATTCACTAGATTGGCCCTATTGGAATGTGGTCTCATCACAAAGGTCAAAATCTATGATCGGTTGAGTTGGTATTGATTGTCCTATTTGAGTTAGACGACAGGTTCTATCAGTGATTTGATCGCCTCGCACTTCTCCCAACTCGTAGGGGGTCATAAACTTCATCTTTAAGTATGGGATAAATTTCATTGCTCTGAAGGCGACCAGGTAGGGTCGACCCAAAATGAAGTTGTAGATCAAGGGCAAATCTATCACTAGGAATGTTAACATTTAGGAAGCTATCTTAGGGTACGTCCCCAATGTGACTTCCAACAAAATGAGCCCTTGAACTGGTATGGTTTCGTTGTCTAACCCGTATAAAGAACCCTTGGCTGGTTATATCTGGTTCTTTCTAAGCCTTAGCTTAAAGAATACATCAAGGTAGAAAACATTCCATGAACTTTCATTATTAATAAAAATTTATTTCAATTCATAGTCAATGACTCCATCTGAGATCAGCATGGATACAAAAGGAGGGTCAGAATAATGAGTAATTATATGTATTATATTGTCGTTGCTAAAACTAGTGATATTATTTTCTATTTCTATCTTCTGCCTCTTACTGAAGGAACTCTTCTTGAAATGATCCTGAGTATTGTTTCTGGTGGGCTTTGTAGAGATCATGTTTAGCACTATGGCAACCACTCAGTAACGAGATTGCTTGAGCTGCTCCATGTCGTCATTACTGGTGTTATAAAGAGTGGATCCTGGGTCTTTTAAATATTTATTGATACCCCTTTTAAATGAGGGCATCAATCTCTTTCTGCAGAATCAATCAATCTTCAATGTAGTGGCCTAGAGATCGATGGTAGAAATGGTATTTCGATTGGTCTCGTTCCTCTAGATTTTTCACTAGCTTAGGCAATTTTAAAAACTTCTTATTCTTGTCTACATCAGGACATTGGTCTCAGTGTCATTTAGTGGGGTGTGGTTTCACAATTTGTACTCTCTCTTAACTCCCAACTCTACCCTTTGCTGGTTTTTGGCATCACGAGTGGATGAGTTGTCGTTGTTCCTCTTCTTTTCACTAGTTGATCCCAGATTATGGATATGGTCAGTGCGCTTTAGCTACTTTGTTTCATTGGCCTCATCAATCATAATGTACGCTCAGGTAATAGTTTTATCCCTTAGGAATATCTTAGGGTCCTATTGGACTAGATATTTGATGCACTCACTCGGCCCTATTGAGTTCAGCGTCACCTCATCGGTAAGTTTAGATATACCTTAGGCCTCAATAATGAATCTAACTAGAAAGTGCTTCAAACTTTCATTCGGTCCTTATCGTATCCTAACAAGGTGCCATGACTGTTTCTCCTCCTATGGACTAGATGCAAATTGAGACAAAAATTGATCAGCCAACTTCTGAAAGGATCGAATTGATTTGGTGCCAACCAATAAAACTAAATTTGTGCATCTCCTTTGAGTATTAGGGAAAAGTAGAGGCACAAAGTTGGGTCTTCCAGGCCTTGAAACTTCAACAATGTTTAAAAATGATCCAAATGATCCATTGGTCCATATTCTAGTCGTAGAGTTCCAGGGTTGGTATATTGAATTTGTGAGGGAGTCAATATATTTTGAATCCCCTGGTGAACAGTGTCTTGCCTAATTTGGCTGACTACCTGGTCATGGTTGGACAAAATAGTGACTGCTTGATCCTTTTAATTCTTTCTTTCACCTCGGAGGTGGATGTGATCCTCTTTTCATTGAGGAACGTCCTCAATTTCGAGTGGTTGGCTAATATGTGGGGCGGCCGACAGCTTAGGACATTTTTTAGCAAATTATTGCAGGATATTTCATCTAGTGCTGATGATCGCCTCATAATTTGAGTGTACCATGGGTTCCACCGCTCAACACTTTCCCCCCTAGGCTCAAAGTTCAGTAGACTTTTGACCTTTATTTAGTAGTTACTGAATCAGGTTGTTCATGTGTGAATTGTTATCCCTGAATTGACTGAAACCATTCGTTATAATTCAATACCTCATTAATTAATTTATTGAGCCATTATTTGTCATAATCTTATATGTTATCTGCCGTCAGGTCACTCGGAGGGTTGGCATGGTCCTTTGTATCCATATTTGGACTACTATTGCTTGGTCTCCATTTTGAATTTGGGTTGGGCCGGCCATGGGCCGTACCCAATGGGAATGAATCCAAAACCCTTGTCAATTTTTGACCACTAATCATCCGTGTGAGTACAAAAAATAATAATAAATAACTAAATATACAAGTTGCACAATAATATTTGATATAAAAAGATCTTCTAAACCAAAGAAAAATTATGTGACAAATACGAAACAAATCTATTATAAAATATATAATTACAAATAACCCATCTAAGAGTCATTCACAATAATTCATATGAATAACTAATAAAGTATGACCCTCAATACGACTAACAACTTATAAGAAAATAATATTACAAGAAAAATAGCAATTACACAGTATTATATCACACAATCAAAGTTAGAACAATATATCCAAATTTGATAAAAACATAAAACTCGAATTGAATCCCAACCGAATATAAAAAATCTTCCATTCTTTTTTTTTCTCCATCCTATCTTTCAGTGTAACACTCTTTGTGCTTAAATACTCCTAAAATTTGACCTAAAAATCGCTCCAGGATTTGTGCTCCAATCAGTGTTCGAATGCTATTGGTAAATTTTGTTTATGCACACCTTCTACTATTGGTGCACGAGTGCCCTATTAAGCACTCTTAGGTGCACTTGCTACTACTCCTGGCACACGTGTACCTCCTCAAGTGACCCTCAGACACAAGTCTCTCATGCCACTACTATTCTTCATTCATGTGATTACTCCAAATAAAATTAAGTGAACCACTAGTTGACTGATTTATTGGGTTTAGAACTCATAAGAAAGTAATTTAAAATCCTAGGAAAGTTTTCCTCACCACCTTATAAGGGACTCCTCACTTTTTCGACAGCTATCATCTCTTACTCTTTAATAATTGTCCTTTCATGGGGAAATCGACAAGGTCACTCTTCTTGACTCTTCTTCTCAACCTCCTCTTGCCACTTTGATCAAACTTTTTGTTGGCATCTTAGCATTGCCCTTGGCAACTGAATCTCCATCAGATGCTAGCTTAAGTGCTTACTTCCCATTTCCACAATTAAGGAGCCTTTGTTGAGCTTGTGTATCCTTTTGCCAAAGATTATGCAAAATTAAATTCAACTAGACATCTCACGCATGATCCACACCTCACGGCTGAGCTTTGTCTTATTTTTTATCTACAAGCAAATGTCCTTGATACCAACAACCCCCGATTAGTCGTCATTCCCCATCTTCTATAACCTATAGACCCTAGCCATATATGAGATGAACGACTTCTTCACCATCATATTGAGTAAGGATCTGCTATCCATTACTTAACTCATCTCATAGCCCATCAAGTTTTATGTCTTGGCCACGTCAACAATGAGAAAGTATCCATAGATAGTGATAGAGACCTAATTTTTTCATCATATTCGAGCCTCTCTTACTAAAGATCTCTCTCATTCTTTTACTTCCGCTTGAAACAATCTTACTTTATATGTCTTTTTAGACTATAATGATAATACTTAATGTCCTTAAATTTGGACTGACTGTTACTCCTTTCTGACTTGCCACATCTTTTCGTTGATTTTCCATGCCTACGACTGCTAGTGGATACCAAAAACACTTGGCTCCTTCAAAATCCCATCACTCTCTTTCCACCTTCATTTATTCATAAGTAAAGAAGTAGTGATCTCATTAACACTAAGTATAACATTCCCGAATAATAGTATTGTGACAATATAAACATATTAGGCCAACAATAAAACTGGCAATACCACATCTTACCCTCATTGATTTTCTCGTCAAGCATAAACATTTGCTTTACAATCTGTTTGAACTCGCTTAAGTGCTTCTCAAAGCTTCGCTCTTCTGACAATTGGAAGTCATAGAATTGGTTCCTTACATGTAACGTCATTATCAAGGATTTAGACTTGTCCTGTTCCTCAAGCTTCATCCGAACTTTTGTTAGATTTGATAAAACAATAACCTCCTAATGAGTGTTTTCCATAAGATATATCTTAATCATATGATTGGTCAAGTCGCTCATGTCGTGTTTAGCTTGTTTATACAATTGGCTAAGACGCTCATGCTTTATCACTTTTCATAATTCAGTTTCTTCATTTTTTTCATCCTTCTGCTTTAGTACTTTTACCACTCATTTTTGGGTGAAAATATTATTCACTTTTTTTTATCAAAAAATAAAATAATTTTATTCATTAAATTGCTCAGTTTAAAATGACAAGTTCTTTGACATTGACATTATCAAATGTAGCTTTCACGTTGAGAAACTTACACTCTAATACTACTTGTTGGGATTCAGAATACACACTATTGACGTAGTGAAACAAATCCTTAATCTTCTGTGTGAATATAAGAAACCATAATAAGTATATAAGTTACCTAATTATAGATGTGACATGCTATAATACCCTGGTGAATTAATTTAGAATAATTTGATTCTAACCTATTAAGGTCGTTAATTAAGAAAATTATGAGGAAGATGTAATCTTATGGAGATAACAATTTACAAACAAGTAGGACTAACATTATAAAGATTTTGGACCAAGTAGATTCGTAAAAACTCTAGAAGGGTGTTTTGTTGATTTTCACCGATGAATAATGAAAATATTTTCCATGTTCTATTTTATTGATTAGGTGTGTGATTTAAACCCTAAGATTTATATAATAATTTTCACTTCACGTAAATTGGAAAATTGTTAATGCTAATTGTGGGTTTGAGTTAGAAATTAAACGTTAAACCATAGCGGTACAGATATGAGTTGTAACGACCCGAGTTTCAAAATATGATAATGAGGAAGAAGTTGGATTAATATAATCAAAATTAGGCTTAAATCCATATAGGAAGATTAATTTTTGAGAATGTGGGTTAATTCGATAGGGTCGGCTCGCGGGCGCCCGAGGTGGTGCCACGGCGCCCAAGACCCGTGGGCCAGCGCCCAGGGTGAGCGCTGGGCAAGCAGAATGGGCATGCCTTCCGTGTGCCCAACTGGTGCTCGAGCACCAACCTGTCGAATAAAAGTGCCACGTGTGCATTTTCTTAGTATTTTTTCTATGTTCGGGGGAAATAAGAGAGAGAGGGAAGAGGAAGAGAGAGAAGATGGAGAATAAGGCACCTGAGTTCGAATCCGTCCGAAAGCCAGTTTGAAAGGTGATAGATTGGGTCGAGGTAAGTGCACTCATACCCTCCTCTTTCGTTATCTTACACTTTTATCTTATTTTCATCAAGTATCATCATTTCGATATCCAATTAGAGTTATATTTTGTATTACTTGGGATCTAAGCATGCATATATGTAAATTTGGTGTCCAGATTTGTGGATTTTGATCAATTTTTGCACCTAAAATCCTAACCCTGCGCCCGGTGGTTTCAGCCTCCGATCTTTGGGGGTTTTACATAAATTGAGATTAAAATATCATTACCCATATCCTAGATAAATTAATTTATTAATTAAATACCCGATTTGGTGGATTTATATAAATTTTTCTTCGTAAAACCCTAGACCCGTGCTTGGACATATTGCCCACGTAATTTTGGTGCTTTTGCTTAATTTGGGGATAGAATATGGTTAACCATAATTTGAACATATTAATTGATTGATTGGGTATCCAAATTTGTGGTTTTGTGTGAAATTTTATTCATGGAGACTCAAACTAGTGCTCGGACTCCGTTTAACGGAATAAATTGTGTTTGATGCATCATTTGATTTAGGATTATATTTACCCATGCCTTGAATTTGATGATGTTCCCATTGGAGTCTGAAATTTTGAGGATTAACCGATATGTGTATCCAAATACTGTTCACGTACACTATTCATGCTTGTACTGTTCACTAAAGGACATTGAACAGTATATTGCATAATTTTTTTTATATTTTATTAATAATTAAGTAATATGTATATTTGTATAAATTCAATTGAATAATATGAAAGTTTTGACATGTTCAATTGTGAAGGAAATTTGTATTCGAAAGCCTTTCAAGTCAATATGTTTTTCGATGGTGAGAGTTCCTTATTTATTTCAAACCGGATAAATAATTATGCATAAATTATAAAAATGTTAATTGAATATGTTTCAAAAATCTCATCTTGAATCCATTATGAAAGGATTATTGATTGGAAGTCATATAATTCTATTTGGCATAAAATGAGATTGAATTCTTAAATCCCCAGTACTCCAAAGAAAAATTATGCCTAAACACCCAAGTTCACGATGAATTATAAAAATTTGTATCAAAATATGTCTATGGAAGAAGAAAATTTAATAATAGAGGGAATTTTATAATCAAGAGTTTGGACCTATGGACTGATTGACTTTTGGAACGTTCTCCAATAGTGTGGGAACGAAAGATTTTGTACTTGATAATAGAATTTTCTAATAAACAAGTATTCGAACCAAGGGTTATAGATAACAAAGTTAAACGTGCCAAAATATTACAGTGAAAACTCAATGATTACTCTGACCAAATATCCTGACCGTGTTTTATCATGGGTGATATTCTTGACATACCTTAGTATATTATAGTAAAATATCATGATCTATTTTGAAAACGTTGGGCAGCTTTTGGCCCCATCTACAGTAATAGTATATAGATGGCCCACCTCTGAGTCTAAAATATGAGGAGATTGGACTTTTCATTATATAAGTGCACACAATCCAAGCCACGATGAACCGCTCCCTTGTCAGTGAGGTCTACTGAACTTGGCCCCTGAATGTAATAAGTTTTCGGTATAAATTAATAATTTAGACAAAACAAAGAATGAATTAAAGAAATATAAAATAAATCATAAAATGTTTTTTTTTTAATCATGATAGTCACATATGCATCTCTATCTTTTATATATGTATTATTACGTTTTGAATATGAGTTTGCATGCTTCCCAATATTCTTATGTGCCTTATTGAGCTTTTAGCTCACTCTTACTTCTTCTTCATTTTCAGATGAGAGTTATGAATTAACGCTCGATTAGAAAGAGTAAGGAGAGGGATTTACTTAGGAGATTGGCTCAACTTCGAAGACTTAGAGTTTTACATAGGGTTATTGTAGCGGAATGTAAATAGTTGATTAAGATTATTGTTATTTATTAAATTGTGTCGCAGCATGTTATTTATTATTTTATATCATTGTTATACTTTTGCAATTTATTTATGGATGTAGAATGCTTCTCTAGGTAAATGTTAGGTTTGCATAAGTTTCTAGATGGCATCTCTCATAGATTTAATATAGTGGTTGAGATACTGTATTGGAGTTATGAATGATATGATAATTATTGATCCTGTATGTATTATGGAGTAAAATTTGACATCTGATGATTCATATATATACAAATTGAATGTATAATTTTTGTCTATTTTTAGAAAAAAATTCTACCCGATTTTTTTATAAAAATTATGTTATTAAATTATAGGTATTAGTTTTATATAATTTTTGACTGAAGTCATTAGTAGATTATGACTCAGTCCGTCACATGAGTGGCGATTAATATGTATCCAAGCCATGAATATGCTTATTTAAGGTAGAATTGCTGTGTGTGATAGGTGCTCATACATGTTTGGTCCAAATTTATGGCACTCGATGCATGTAATATGCACTCATATATAGGCTAAAATTAGCCTTGCGCATGACTTGCACTTGACTTGTCAATATGGGCTAGTCTACTATTTAAGTAGGTTTCAACCAATTTTTACTTATTTATTCTAAATATCTTAGAGCAGAAAGAGAGGGAGAAGAGGAAAAGAAATAGAAGAGGAATGAGAAAGTGAATTTGAAGTGATTTTAAGCAAATCGTTGGTAAATGAAAGTTAAGGCAAATATATGTAATCTCATTTCTTCCTTTTTGCTGAACTTTTTAGAAAATTCCTTTTATCTTTTGCTCAAATATTCATACATGGGATATTAGCTTATTTCTCTTGATATTATAATTCATCTATGTTTATTTTACTGTCATTCCATGAGATTTTAAATGCTTAGATCTCAATTTTAGCCTATTGTCTCAAAATTCTAAAATTTTGAGAGATTATTCTTGCATATCTCTTTTATATTGGTATTTTGGTGAAAACTTTACGTTAATTTTGATATA
>JAODPA010022802.1:0-12886 GCA_025585075.1 Nepenthes mirabilis | reverse complement strand
AGACGAAAAAGGAAAGTACAGACAAAGGAGAAGGGAAGTTCAGCAAAGGGAGAAGAGAGACGTGAGGGAAAGGGGATAGAGGGAAGACGGAAAAAGGAAAGGTTCCCAAGAGTGTCAGTGTGCTGGACTGCTTTTCTAATCGAAAATCTGGTAAAATTTTGATTGTAATACGGTCATCAACCTGATACAAAAACCTATAAATATCCTTTACAGCATACATAATATAGTCACAATATTATAACACAGGATCCAAAAGCCACAATTCTTAACATGTAGCATTGACATCATCACTACTGGTACGGCGTCGGTTCAAACAAGATGTTATTAGGTATCCATAATTAACCACAAAAATCTGTGGAAGCACATACGTCCATTAAAAACAGCGGGAGCTACACTACATGTATATCATCATCATACACATACATCAATATACAAAATCCCCTTAAATATACAAAATATTCCATAAAAAGTGGTACAATTCTACGCAAAACTAAGTCTTCAAGATTATCCTCCACATCTTTAGCCTAGCCGACTTCTAGTCCTCTATCCCTCTCTATCGGGTATAAGTTTGTACTCATTTGAAGGAAAAAAAATAGTAAGAGTGAGTCAAATACTCAACAAGTATAATATAATCAAAGACAATAAATAATATATGTAAAATAAAATAGAAGAGAGACATATGAGTAGGATGAGGATACGTAAATATAAATCATGATTAGATATATTTTTTAAAATATATTTATCTTTCCTGATTTACTTGTCTTTCTTTAAATTTCAAAACATGTATAACTTCTTTATTTTGCAGATCAGAGCCAATAAGTCTTACCAACTAACGGTATAAAAAAATCAAAGAAAGGAATGTGTATGTCCCCACACATTCTAAGACGCTACTCACAAATCTCAACTTTCACGTCCCGTGGCGGACGGTGCCCGATATTTAGGGCTAGAAAATAGATAACAGATATACTACCCACACAACTTTAACGTCTGGTGACGAACGGTGCTCAATACCTAGGGCAAGAAACAGATAACAGATACACCACCAGAGCATCTTCTGTGGACCAAAAGCAATTTCTCGATTTGCCACAGTAATATCCTAAGATATGTCAAGGAATATTATCCGCTATAATATACGGCCAAGATAACCCTTGAATTTTCACTATAATATCAATGGCACGTCAGGAAAAACTATCATCTGAAATATAAATCTGTGGTCCAGATTTTATGATTTCTTATTCTTAAAGGAAGGTTCTACCATAAACTTATACAGAAGTTCTCATTCCCTGGATAACGAATCATAAAACATATCAAATTGTGGAGCTCCCTTCATATACTTTGGAAATTTTTCATAGTTCTTTGATATGGATACAAATAATCGTTTCTTATGCATTCATATCTTCACATACTTTTAATAATATGTATAAATCAATATAAAATTTTGAACATGTAAGGAATTCTTACCACAAAGCGCCAGATATAACTTTAGATCTTTCAAATAACAAATCCCTTCATAATTATAGGCAATATAATTTTTAAAACATATACAAAATAACATACAAAACGTATATGTAGATAATTATCTCAATTCACGTCCAATAATATTCTCGAACTACGTAAAATTAATATATACAAAATATATGTACATAAATGCCAAATAATCGGAATATCCACATCCATCAAGTTAGGATTTCCAAGTTCTAAAACTAAATTATGCACAAACCCTCAATTTTGTGGGTAAAGATGCCACCGCGTAGGTTAGGATTCTAACAAATATAATTTTTCATAAAATAATAAAATCGGACACCCAATTAATAAATTAACATATTCAAGGATGGGTTTTAATTATCTAAAGCCAAATCATGTATAAAATCTAAAATAAATGGATAAAATGGTCTGGGCACGGGTTAGGATTTTTGGGTGTGAAATACCGTCCAAATCTCACAAATCGGATATGAAATCAAAATATTTTCATACTTTGGTTATGGATATTGTAAAATATAAATTTAATTGGGTATCGGAACGATGATATCCAAAGAAAACAAAACACAAGTGCAAGAAAATGAAAGATGAGAGTATAAGAGCACGCGCCTCAACCCGATTTATCACTTCTCCAATTAGCTCCAAACCGGATTTCATTCCGAGAGTTTCGATTCCTTCTCTCTCTCTCTCTTCTCCTTTACGTTTCCTCTCTCCTCTCTCTTCCTTTCCCTGCGTGAATGGTGCAAAAAAAGAGTCGCTAGGCTTTTATAACGCAGAACGGTGCTTAGGCGTCGGCCGGCGTCCAATGGGCACAAGTTCTCTTAAATCAACGCTTGCCCCAGGCGCTCTAGCGCTCGGCAGGCGCTGCACTTCAACTTTGGGTGCCCGTGGCGTCAATTGCGGCACCCGTGGTGCCGCCCGTGGCATCAACTGAGGCGCCCGCGGTGTCGCCCGAGGTGCCCCAAACCGGGATCTCCCACCACTTCCGAACATAATTTTTTCACATTGACTAAATCTAATATTGATTATATTAACTTAATTTTTCATAATTATGATATTCGAATATTGGTACGTCACAGTAAGGGAGAGGGGCAGAGTGACTAAGAGAGAGAGAGAGAGAGTAAAGATCGAGTAAGGAGAGAAATATCTTCTCTGCCTTTCCTTTCCAACAATATAGTGTACAAATAGTGAAAAACCTAAAAGAATCAATTGGAGCCCTGCTAAATCAGCCAACCAAATTAATAATAAAAAATAAAAAAATATAATAATAATATGAAAATAAAAAGCAGCATGTTCCCAATAATTAAATACACTCCCAAATTTACGAGGATGCCGTGTTTTCTTGGTACTTCAGCTCGTCAGCAGTGAACTGATAACTTGTCATAAATTGTATCAATAAGGCCTGTAATGTTACCCTGCTCATCAACAGAACCTTATTCTCAGGGTTAAAGGAAGAGAAATATTAGTAAAATTTAGCAATGAATTCCCACATAGCTTCTTCTGGAGATTGAGATTGCCACTAAACAAGTATTTGGAAAGTGATTTTCTCATTGAGTGGCAGATGATGAAGCCTTTCATCATCCTCATGGTTGGGTAATAATGGATCCCTTTAACTGAAAAATATCAGCAGTTGTGCTTTGACAGCATGGAGATGCAAATTCACGTAAGCAAAGGATGACTTGAGCATTGTCATTTTCCTCATTAATGTATCTCCATGTTGAACATTGGCCATACTTGAACTCAGAAGGTTGAAAATGTTAAGAAACTACAAATGTGGCCTGAATTCTAATAATAGTATCCACACCTGTGATCGGCTAAAAGATATAGCGAGGTTTGCCAAAACTAGTACAAGGTTAATGTCAGAGGTACGGGCTACAACAATAACTAGAGCAAGGCATCCTCTCACAGATTCTCCCACAATGTATACGGCCAATGATAGACATTCGCTCTTAAAGGACAACAAAGACACATTTCTAGCCAGCAATATTATGGCAGGTTGATTCATGACTTCCTTTGAGTTCCTTAGCGTTCTCAATTTGTTTTCTATTCCAACTTACTCGTACTATCCTCTTTTTAAATTTATTTCTATCAGGAAGATGCAGTGGTATAAGCTGGATCCATATTCCTGATCTTGTCTGCAAACTTTTTATTATTTTTCCACATTTGTCTATGATTATCCCAACCTTCTTGTTTGAAACTTTTATCTAAATTTCTTCTGCTACTCCTATAGCCACTGTCATAGTGAATCTCCTAGCCCCAAAGGAAGGTGAACCTCCAGCATCTGCCTTTGCTATGAGGTCCTTTATCAGCTTTTCTGCGTTGTCTATATATTCAAGCATTCCTACAAGCACCCTTGTGATTTAAAGTTTTACACCAGAATTGTACTGTAGAAATCTAATTGCATTTCCAGCTTTGACAATAAGAACTCCAACTTTATTATTAGTGAAAAAAGACTTTTTGTCCTAGATTGTACAATCAAGTTTCAACCCCGATAAAAATAGTAGAAGTAGTAAAAGTAAATATCCAATACACGTAAAGAATATTTAATTCTAGATACTAATGACACTAACAAGCATGCAAAGTATAAATGAGTATAAGCAATAATAAAAAGACACGATTTTTGGTGACGAAGGAAAAACTCAATTCCCACGGTAATCGAGAAAAATCCTCCGGGATTCAACGGCCAAGGAAGCAATGCACTATGAAAATCAACTTTCAGATCGGGTGGTAACGACGCGCTAACTTGCCGACTTACTCCCGTCTCGTGATCCCTACCAAGGAACTCCTTGGATTTGCCCGTGGCAACGGAACCAGACACCTTCCGATCTTCACGTCAATCTTTTCTCTCTAGCCACTTCAATTGCCGAACACGATCGAGTCTCCTTTTTCAACACACCGACGTCTCCAACGAATGTAAAAGGAAGTGTTTAAATAGTTAATGTAAGGTGATGAGAAAACTTATTTGAACATGAAGATCAATCTTGTAACTTTAGGTTTTCTCAAGAGAAGTAATATCAATGGAGCATAAGTAACTTTCTTCTCAAAAGAGGTACGACAGTAAACTCTCCAGAGTCCTTTCTGACTTTTTAGGGTTCCCAAAATATAAGCCGGGTATTTATTGAGGACTCAAGGTTTGCGTTTAAAAACATGCCCGTTGCCACACCGCTGGAGCGAAGCTCGAGCGCGCGGCGGCGCACAAAGGGTTTCCAGAGAAACCCTGCGTGCGCTCGAGCGCAGAGCGGCGCCCAACGAGCGGGGTCCATTCTGGAATTTGGGCTCGAGCGGTTATCGAGCGCACAGTGAGCGGCGACCATTCTGGATTTTGAGCTCGAGCAGGTAGCGAGCACACGCCGAGCGGTGACCATTCTGGATTATGAGCTCGAGCGGGTAGCGGGCGCACGGAGGGCGCGGAGGCTTCGGATGGGCTCGAGCGACTGTAGGACGGAACGGACAGAATGGATATGTATTGATACGTAACTCGACTCCCTATAACCCGACATCGATACAATAGGACATATGGTCACGAAATATACCAATTAGACAAATGTCTCTAACAATCTCCCCCTTTGGCAATTCCGTGACAAAACTCAGAAAGTAAATAAATACAAGTGAATCACAGGTTCAGACATCATCGATATATAACCCATGTATATAAAAATCTACGCCTAGTGAGAAATAAGAGATACAAAAAAATATAAAAAGCTACACGAGAACTGCTGTGTCGATGTGGTGACAGCTGCGTCGACATTGTATTAGTTGCCTGATCAAGTAGGGTTAGTACCAACAATACAGAATATAATATGGTAGAATAAAGAAAACATGTAATAGTAGTACAAATAAGGAAGTACAAGCAGTACTGAAGTTAAATAATAACGAAATAACAAGTAACATAAAAACATCGCCCCTAATCTCCCCTAACAACATGAACCAAGATAAAGAACTTGTAACATAAATGACAAGGCTCCCCCTAATATAAGTAATTACATCTCTCCTAAGCTCCCCCTATCAGAATGCACCAAAATAAACCTGGATAAAATAAACCTGGATCTCCCCCTTTTTGTCACGAAGAGCAAAAAAGAGGGGATCACTCAGAAGCGGAAGAATCGCCGGGGGGTGGAGTGCCATAATGTTGCCGCCAGCGTCGAAGCTCAGCCTCCTGGGAAGCCAAACGAGCATCCAACCGCTCAAAACCAACAAGGAAGTGTGACTATAACTAAGATTGGGAAGCAAGAATCCGCTCCTGGGAGGAATACAGACACTCAAAATGATTAACAAGACGGAAGATCTGACCCATCAGAGTGGCGGAGGAAGAGGTGGAGTGCCGATGCAAAGTGGACAGTCCAGGACCCGAGGGCTCAGGGAAGGACGAGGCAGAGCCCGAGGGGCCATCGTCGGGCTGAGGAGGAGGCACTGCAGGGAGAGGCTCATCGAACGGCTCCGGGGGGTCTTCAGCAAAATGACGTGCGTGAGACCGACTTTGAGCAAAAGTAGTGGAAGTAATGGGACGGGCGAGCTGGAGACGAGAGAACTCAGAAAATGGGTGACCGAGCCCAACAAGTAACCGCTGAATGAGGCACCCATGTGGAAGGTTATCCTCTTTACAGCCGGTGAAGTGGGAAATAATGTGAGTGATGAAGTGAGACGGTAAATCAATCGGCTAACCACTCAAAAGAGCATACAAAAATAATGCTTTCTCCTGGGGAATTGATGAAAAGTTGAAAACAGGAAATAGGTTCGTGAGCATGATACGGCTCATGACCAGACGCCGAGGGGAGAGATAGGAGGTTTTGAAAGCTTTGTCATTCCACTCCAGAGGGGAACCATGGAGAAAGGTGGCAACCTCATTGTTACGAGGCCGGGAGAACGAGGAAAAAGGGTAGGTTGGGTTTTCTACCCAAGGGAGGCCAAGAACGCGTGTAAGAATATCAGAAGAAATGTGAAGGGTGGTCCCCCGCACGAAGGTGGGGAAGGAATCGTAAGAAATCGCATGAATATTAGAATAAAACTCTTGAATGAGAATAAGCGATGGAGCAACCAAACCTGTGAGGATGGTCGCCCAACCGTGGTCAGTGAAGACAGATGAGACGGAAGGGTCGATAGAGTCAAAGCGGACTTCCCGTTCAAGGGAGAGTTGGCGATGTGACATGTGGGTGGTAAAGAGAGTCTCGGCCTAGGGGCTGATAAATCGATCGGGAGCGGAGATCCCACTCGGCCGAGTGCGTTTGCCACTTGACTTATGTGCCAGAGACTTTCTTGAAGCCGACATCTGAAAAAAAGGACACTACAAATAAAAAAATATCGAGTCTGCGGTTTGCCTCTCCCTAGGGCGTATTTGAATATGTGTATATATAAATATAAACAAATATATACATATATATATATAAGTTTTGATTTATTTATTTGCTGAGTTTGGTGTTGAAAGTAGGGAACGATGGTGCAGCTAAGCCGTGGACAGTGGCGGCTTGAGCCGGTGGCTTGAGCCGCTCAACAGTGGCGGCAGCTTAAGGATGCACGGACGGCGCAAGGTAAGGGCGAGAAGCACGGGAACACAGCGCCGAAGGCCACCAGAGCACCACCTCCTGCAACCACAGTGCCGGCCGATTGTGACAGCCAGGGAGGAGCACCCACATGCTGGATTGGGACGCCTGGCCACTGGTGTGGGAGAAGACACCGGAAACACCACGAACGGCCATGGGCACAGGACACCGAGGACCCATGGAGTCCATGGGCGACGCACAAAATCCATGCAAGAATCGGTAGATTTGGAGTAAGGAGGTGAGCAATTGGTGACCCAGGCAGTAAGCCAACCAAAGGAAAGGAAGAAACGGGGCCAACAATACCATGAATGGCGGCGATAATAGTAAAACAAAACAGAGAGAGATGAGGGAGTATGTACCTTGATAGCGCCCACAATGGAGAAGAAGGAGGGTAGATCTGGTGGTGAGTGAGAGGGAGAGAGGCAGCCGATGCAAGGAGAGGGTGAGAGCAGCGAAGAACTCGATGGTTGTGGGCGGCGCATGCTGCGCGCTAGATGATAAAGGCCAGCAGCGGGCACTCGAGCCCACAGTGAGCGAGCAAAGGGATGCGCGTCCCCTTTTTTTGTTTTTTTGTTTTTTTGAGTAATTTGTAGGCGCCATTTAACAGAAATTCAACGTAGGAAATTTCAGCTCACTTTTCTTTACCCAAAATTTTCTCCCCGAATTTACTTTCTGATTTAATATTTTTACTTGTTTATTCAGTTTCTGAATATTTTTAACAAGTTTATTCATTTTTTGCCCTTATCTTTGATTGTACAAAAGATTCATGGTGTAGCATTTAGGACGAATGTGACTTACTTTTCCACACACATGACAGGTAGGCACAAATTGAGGTATGGAAGAGCTGTTCATAGATCTTTGATTGAAATTGGTAGAAGACTTGAAAGTTTTTGATGATTTATTTTTGACCTTTTGAGTATGTAGGTTAGGCAAATGAGTTGAGACAAATCTATTATCCACATGTCGAGACGATTGCTTAGTAATTTTGGATGAGTTGGCGTGTTGGTGTGAAATTTTTGTGGCGGGAATAAAAATAATTTTAGGTTTCACGTCATTTTGGACAATATTCGCAGCATACCCCAACCCTGTTTATTTCCACCAATTTTTTCCAACCCGAGCATACGATCTAGTTTTGTTGACCCATTTAATAATTGTTTCAAATCTTTTCTAGTAGTCTCAAGTTCAGATTCTAGAGTTGTGATTTGTTTAGTAAATGAGATTGTCAGATTCTCAATTTCTTGGGTTTTAGCAGTTAACACGGATTGTTGAGCTAATTTTTCTTATTCCAAATCTATGACCCTACTATTTAAGGTTCTATTTAGTTTCTTTACTTTCAAGTATTTTCTAAACAGTTTGTCATATGTTTCTTAAAGTCCATTAAATTTATCTTCTGACTCATCCACAGAGTCATCAGATTGATTAAGATTTTTGACTAAATTACCACATATTGAGGTCATGAAAGCCATGTACTTGACAGGGCCATCTTCAGAACATTTTTCACCCTCTTCTTCTTCGTCATCACTTAACGTCACATTAACTTTAAAGGCTTGACCTTGTTGGCATTTAAGCTTTGGGCATTCAACCCGATAGTAGCCAAAGCCTTTATACTCATGGCATTGAACTTCTTGAGTAATTTTTGATTTGTAGTCCTTGAGTTCACGTCGGTCTTTCTTCTCAAATTGAGATGAATGTTTTAAATCCATATCAAGTTTGTTTGATGAAGATTTATTTTTTATTAAAAAATTTTTAAAATTCTTAACGAATAAGAAAAAATCGTCATCGCTATACCACTCTTCATCGGAATCCCAGTTTTGCTCTTTCCTACTTGATTTTAGAACAAGTGATTTATTTTTCTTTGATTGTGGCAATGTGTGCTCATAAGTTTGTAGGGACCCCACAAGTTCTTTAATTTTTAATTTGTCTAAATCTTTACTTTCTTCAATCGCAGTCACTTTGGGTCCAAATCGTTCAGACAAATATCGTAGAACTTTTCTAACAATCCTATTTTTCGGTATTCGTTCTCCTAAATTAAACGTGAAATTAACAATATCATTTAATTGCGCATAGAATTTATCAAATGTTTTCATTCGTATTTCTTCGAATCTAGTGGTGAGTATTTACAATTTTAAATTTTTAACCAATTTAGTACCTTCATGAGTGATTTCAAGAATGTCCCATGCATCTTTAGAAGTTTCACACATTAAAATCCGTTTAAACTCATCGGGAGATACAGCTATAAAAATAGCATGTAACCCCTTACTGTTCCAATTACAAGTATCAAGTTCTTCTTTTGACCATAAAGATAGGACTTTTGATTCATCACCACTCTTGGGTGGAGTCCACCCAAGTTGGGTACTGGTCCATACACGCTCATCCAGAGATTTTAGGAAGGCTCTCATCCGGATCTTCCAATAAGCATAGTTGTTCCCATCAAAGAATGGAGGTATGGAGAGCGATCCACTCGTGTACATCTAGAATGGGGTTGTGGATCAGGGTGAGTCTCTGATACCAATTGAAAAAGAATTTTTTTTCCTAGATTATACAATCAAGTTTCGATCCCAATAAAAATAGTTGAAGTAGTAAAAGTAAATATCCAATACACTTAAAGAATATTTAATTCTAGATACTAATGACACTAACAAGCATGCAAAGTATAAATGAGTATAAGCAATAATAAAAAGACACGATTTTTGATGACAAAGGGAAAACTCGATACCCATGGTAATTGAGAAAAACCCTCCGGGTTTCAACGGCCAGGGGAGCAATGCACTACGAAAATCAACTTATAGACCGGATGGTAAAGACGCGCTAACCCGCCGACTTACTCCCGTCTCGTAATCCCTACCAAGGAACTTCTTAGATTTGCCTGCGGCAACGAAACTGGACACCTTCCGGTCTTCATGTCAATCTTTCCTCTCTAGCCACTTGAATTGGCAAACATGATCGAGTCTCCTTCTTCAACACACCGACGTCTCCAACAAAGGTAAAAGGAAGTGTTTAAATGGTTAATATAAGGTGATGAGAAAACTTATTTGAACATGAAGATCAATCTTATAACTTTATGTTTTCCCAAGAGAAGTAATATCAATAGAGTATAAGTAACTTTCTTCTCAAAAGAGGCACGACAATAAACTCTCCAGAGTCCTTTCTGACTTCTTAGGGTTTCCAAAATATAAGCCGGGTATTTATAGAGGACTCAAGGTTTGTGTTGAAAAACATGCCCATTGCCACGCTGCTCGAGCGAAGCTCGAGCGCGGAGCGGTGCCCAGTGAGCGGGGTCCATTCTGGAATTTGGGCTCGAGCGATTATCGAGTGCACAGCGAGCGGCAACCATTCTGAATTTTGAGCTCGAGCGGGTAGCGAGCGCACAGCGAGCGGTGACCATTCTGGATTATGAGCTCGAGCGGGTAGCGGGCACACGGAGGACGCAGAGGCTTCAGACAGGCTTGAGCGATTTGAGGACGGAACGGACAGAACGAATATGTATTGATATGTAACTCGACTCCCCATAACCCGACATCGATACAATAGGACATATGGTCACGGAATATGCCAATTAGACAAATGTCTCTAACAATTAGGAACCTCCATTTCTCGAGAAATGATCTGAATAACAAATTCAAGATTGTACTTCTCATAAGTAAAATCCCCTAGTAGACTCAATTCAACAGCCAAATCGATAAGGTGATCTTTAGGGACTTTCTCAGCGTTTTCCAAAGGGTTGTTCTCTGAACATGGTGGTTGAGTTTTATTCGGTTGAAATTTATCAATAAAGGACAATTGGACAACTTCTTTGTACTCAGTCTCAGTAATAGGTTGCTCTTTATACACCTCCTGTGCAGCTTCCTTTGGTGAATGTTGATCATTCTCCATCAGGTTATCAGCTAAAATTTCTTCAGCATTTTCCTTTGCTAGCTCAATGCTCTTCTCAGCTTGACCTTCATTCTCATAGGCTTCATTGAGCAGTTCCTGCCAAAACCTTAGCAACTGACGGGGAGAACAGGAGCGGCTAAGAGCTCCAAGAGTCTATGGGCAGATTAGCAAGCCAAAAAAGAGGGTATTGATCAACAAGTAGATCAGCAGAAGTCGATGGGCAGTGGGCTTATCAGTAGCTTCCATTAAATCACTCCTTTGAATTTTCAGCTTCTCCATGCTGCGAGATTTTCTTGAAACCAAGAAACTGTGCTAAATACACGAGTGGCGGGGACCCCTTGACCTCGATAGGCAGTGAATGGATTGGTCCCACAAAACCTTAAAGGGTTGATGATCAATTTGAAAAGTAAGTTGGGGTCTAAGAGAAATTGGCGCCATTTTGTCACAACTTTGATTATAGCCTAGAGTTTCCGAAGGTAAGTGGAGGAGTTGTCTCGCAAGAGCTGTAGAACATGAGCAAGATGGTGAAAATGTTGTTCCCAAGATGGGCGATAGACCAGGATATCATCAAAGAAATAATAACACAAATTTCACATGTACTGCATTCAATTTCAAAGGAAATTGAGTGGGTAGTAGAGCATTGAGAGGGTAATCCATGTGACATTGGAAATACGTCAATAAAAGAAGATAGGATGTTGGTAAATGTAGTAGAAATGGCTGAGCCTGCAAGGATAATTAATTTGTCGTCTAGAGAGGACTCCATGACTAGAGAGACTGTCAATTGGCAAAATATTTGCGCAACGATAGAATCGAAAATAGTGGATATATGACTAGATGGTAGATTTTTGAGCACTTGTTGCTGCTCATCAGCTACTAAATAACCCCGAAACACATCAATGTTAACAATATCAATTAAGTCAAGATAACATAACGGCAAATTGTGATTCCATAGAATCTGTAGTCTCTTAGGGTGGCACTTGTTCCTCTTAATCTGGTCACTTCCAAGACCAAACATATTGACACCATTGCTATCCTCATCTCTGAATAGCAAACCGGGATACAAGTACACCCTGTTTGCTGTAAGAACTTTATAATCATTAGGAAGGGTCCTAGCTTTAGACTCTAATTCTCGTGTCAGAGTGCTCAGGTGCCTAATAAGCATGCTACCAGGCCCAATTTCAATAGATTTCATTGGTGTCTCATTTTTAAGGAGCAAGTCTTTTGAAGAGCAAGATAAGTAAGAAAACTTTTGTTCATATAAAAAGTTATATAAATCTATAGTGAGCTTCTCAACAGAAGATGGCTTTCGACAAGTTACTTTAGTTCTCTTCCATGATTGCGCCAGTGTGTCCCATGCAACAGATCGGAATGGTCCTATAAAATCACTGGCATCTATGCCACCAAAGTGTGCACAGCTCGCAGAATTTGTTATGGCAAAGCCAGAACTTGATCTATTGCTGGTATATTCAATAAAATTCATCTAGAAACTTTGGTTGTAATCTTAGGCAACATGTTGGGTTAAAATATCAGATGTTGAAGCCATGAGCGGTGAGGGAATTGGAAGAACAGGAAAATTTGTCAGTGGCACAGTTTTTCGTTCAATTCTGTGGAGCGATGGAATGATTTCAACAAGGGAGTGCTAGATATACTTGGTTGTGGAAGTAATTGCGGCGATTCTTTCGGCATTTCATTGGATGGTTGCTGCATCTTTCTTTATCTCCTTCGACATCCGTGCAACGGAAGCTTCAAGCACTTCGAGCACTTGGTCTTCGATTAGCATCTCTTCTGCCTGTCTCAATGAAAGCACCTATGTTGCGTACATAGTTGGCAATGGCAATGGAACAAGAAGGAAGAAGACGAAAAAATGAAGTCTAGATGAAGGGGGAGGAGAGTTCAGCAATGGGAGAAGAGAGACGTGAGGGAGAGGGGACAGTGGGAAGAGGGAAAAGTGATAGGTTTCCAAGAGTGTCAAAGAGATGGTTAGAGTGACTAAGAGA
>JAODPA010022791.1:0-12886 GCA_025585075.1 Nepenthes mirabilis | reverse complement strand
AAAATCATCGATAGTAAGAAAGTTAGAATTTCATTATATTTCATATAAATTTATGTTGGATCCAACTTAGAAATAGGCCGGAAGAAGGTAGGCCCAATCAAAGGGGTGTCGGCCCAGTTGAGCAGCAGAGCAGGATCCCTTTGAAGCCCAACAAGTCTAAGGATAGGCCGACGCAACTCCTAAGGGAAGCAGCCAAACAACGAGTCACTGCAGCTTGCTGAGGCAACTGCAGACGGAAGAAGTCTGCCCAAAGTATGACGCCCAATATGGAGAAGGTCAACGGTGCAAGCCGCTGCACTCGCCGGTCTGCCCAGTCGCTCAACCAATCTACACGCGAATACCAAACCAAGCGTGGTCAACACCCGACGACAATTTTTGCGCTACCACAAGGTGACAATAGACACCGTTGGTTGCCGTTAGCCGTCAGCGGCCGGTGAATCCTAGCTTGCCATATGCCGGGAATTTTTGCGCCCAAGGTTCTTCACCATGGAACCTATAAATATCTTTTCCTTCAATAGGAAAAGGATCCCCCTTTTTTGAACCTCGATTCTGGCCTCTAATCATCACTCGACCTTTGGCTCTCTCAAATCCTGGTTCACGAGAAAGCCTCCTTTGGGCTAACTTAGTGAGCCACTCACAGCAGTGCATCCTACGGAGCCTAACTTCCAGAAACTGCTCAAACACTGCATTCACGCATATTAACCTTCCTCACCGCATCATACACACACTTCTGTATCTCTCCGTTTATTGAGGAAGATGACTGACTTGAGCGTTTGAGTATTTTCGGTAGGAGAACCTCTTACTAACCTCTGATCCCTTATTTGTAGTTTATGTTGTGTAGGTTCTAGGTTATCAGAGACGGAAACCGGACCAGACCTAGGTTAGCCTGCAGTAGAAGATTCGAAGGTTCTTTAATCTGTACAACAGTCAAGAACCCGGGACGCAACATTAACACCGTTCGTGGGAACGCGACAAAAAGTCTCAATTCCTACCCCAACATCCACTCTCTCAAGAAGAAGATGATCAACATTAGAGTGCAGACTAGCGCGCCTCTGAAAGACACCGCTGCCCACGGCAATGACCCCTCAGTGGGTAGCTGTGCTGGCGAGCACCCAGAGCCCAACTTACGTAAGTTGGTGGCCGACGTTGACGATATGAGATAAATGCTCCAAGGGCTGTGCACCCGAACGGGAACGCAGTGGGTTGGAGCCCCTCCTCTGAGGTCCCAAGCGTCAACCTCCAGGAGAGGAAGATGCTGCGTAATGGCCACCAGGGTAGGGACCAACGGGCCTAACAACGCTGAGGCCCAGGTGACCTCAGGTAGCAGGGCTTGAACAACGGCAAGAAGCCCTCCTAGCCGAGACGAGGCGATAAAAAGCCCGGAGAGGCGAAATCTCTGCAACTCCCGCAACGACAAGAGTCCCACCACCAGGCAAGAGGGATCGTGCAACGCACGGCCATCCTGAGCGGACAGTCGCCGTGCCCCGTGGGATTTGCCGAACAACTCAGAGCTCCGTCACTTCATCAACACAAAGAGGAGTGAGTCCATCCCATGGATAGAGGAGAAGGTAGAGAAAATATGGAACCACTTGTTCAAGGGGGATTTTGAGTGATCCGCGCTTGACTTATGGAGCTCGTCGTTCACTATGGATATCCAGACTAAGCAACTCCCCCTCAAGTTCAAGATGCCGACCTTAGACGGGCACGACAGAAGTACTGACCTGATGGATCATCTCAACTACTTCCGTACGCACCCGTCCCTCCACAGGGTGAACATTGCCCTCATGTGCCAATGTTTCCCCTGGCCCTCAAAAGGGACACCCTGCTTTGGTTCCACAGCGTCCTGCTGAACTCAATTCAATCCTTTGACGAGTTCGCTGACTACTTTTTGAACCAATTTGCCTCCAGTTGGAGGAAAGAGAAGCAGCTGTGTCACCTCGTTCGTCTCCGCTAGAGACTAGAGGAGAGCTTAAAGCGATTCCTGACCTGCTTTATCACTGAAGCCTGCCGAATTCCCTAGCTCTCTGACGATATGAAGTTCAGTGCCTTCATCGCTACGTTGGTAGCAGGGGACTTCTTTAAATACTTGGCGCACCAGTGCCCCCATACTTTTTGAGAAGTTGAGGCCGTCATTCAAGCCTATATTTTGGCCGAAGAGGCCAATGAAGTGAAGCGTCCCAAGAACGTGGACCGCCTGATGTAGGGGCCGATCGTTGGGAAAAACAGGAATGGAGATGGCAGCTGCTTTTGGGAGCACTGCAAGCAGCGACGACCGGAGCTGAGCACCAAGAGAGAGTACAAGCTGGTGGCTCCAATTCCCTTGAACGATTCCCACTATAACATCCTGATACAAATTAAGGGTGAGAAGTTCTTGAAGTGGTCCAAAGTGCCGAAGAACCCAAAGTTGGGAGACCAGATGAAGTACTGTCACTTCTATCGGTCCCTGGGGCACAACACTGATGACTGCCAGACCCTCCAGAAGGAGATAGAAGAGTTAGTCCGCCGCAGGCACCTTATGCGATTTCTGAAGGGCTCAGGGCAGGCCCCCAAAGCCCATAAAGATGAAGCTAGTGAACCACCGAGGAACCGTATCGTTGCCGGCGTGATCAACATGATTTTCAGTAAGCCGGCCAAGAGTGGCAGGTAGGGGCAACACGAGCACGCTTCCAGCAGCAATAGGGTGTTAGGGCGTGGGTAGAAGTTAGGGATGATGTCATTAGCTTTAGTAGTGACGATATGATACATGTAACCTCCCCTCACTCTGACCCCCTTATTGTATCAGTCCTCATTTCAGACGGTGCAGTTGATTACTAGATGAAATGAGTGTTTATCAATAATAAAAACTCAAGAAATTTATTATAACTTGACGCTTTTTTTAAACTTGGATTGAAAAAGAACCAAATGAGAACAGCTGAAGGACCCCTGTATGGCCTTGATAATGAGCCCGTACTCATATAGGGAGAAGTCCAGCAAGAGGTCACGATGGGAACTTACCTGCACATTGTCACACGTGAGCTGACATTCCTTATCGTTGACCTACTGTACGTTTACAACGCCGTTTTGGGCAAACCATTCCTCACTACCTTTGGTGCTATATTATCTATCCCTCATCTTAAGATGAAATTTTCAATCCCATATGGAGCGGGAGAAGTAATCGGTGACCAGGTGGTTGGACAGACGTGCTATTTGTCCCAAGTCTCTCCTGTAGCACCAGATTGACTGGGCGAGGACTTGGACTTTTGGGACGAAACGATGTTACAGCAAGCCCAGTTAGAGGAAGCAACCGAGAAGGTCCCTCTGGACCCGTCTGAACCTAAGAAGTGTGTGCAGATCAAGGGCTCCCTAGTAGCAATGGACCGTGGCCAGCTGGTCAACTTCCTTCAAAGGAACTCCAACGTCTTTGCGTGGGCTCCAGTCGACATGCCTAGGATACCGGCTGGAGTAATGATCAACAAGTTGGGCCTTAATCTCGGCCATAAGCCCGTTAGGCAGAAGTGGTGGAACCACTCCATGGAGAAGGTCATAGCCGTTAGGGAAAAAGTAAAAAGGCTATTGGACACTGGATTCATAAGGAAGGTTCAGTACCCGGATTGGCTGTCCAACGTCATACTTGTGAAAAAAAGTAATGACAAATGACAGATGTGCGTCGACTTTACCGACATATACAAGGCCTGCCCGAAGGACAGTTTTTCGCTCCCCCGGATCGATCAGTTGGTGGACTCCACTTCCGGACACAAGCTCATTAGTTTCATGGACACCTATTCAAGCTAGAACTAGATTATGATGAATCCGGATGATGATAAGCATACCTCATTTATGATCGATTAGGGGACATACTGCTATAAGGTCATACCCTTCAGCCTCAAGAATGCCGGGGTGACCTACCAAAGACCGGTGGACAAAATATTCAAAGTCCAGATCTGACGGAATGTGAAAGTGTATATTGACGACATGCTTGTCAAAAGCAAAGCAACCAACGACCATGTTTGCGATTTGGAGGAGACCTTCGAGGTGCGCCGAGCTCACAGAATGAAACTCAACCAGGCTAAGGGCGCATTCGGGCTATCCTTGACATGAGTTTACCGCGGACTGTGAAGGAAGTTTATAAACTAACGGGGCAACTTGCAGCCCTGTTACATTTTCTATCCAAGTTTGTAGAGAAGTACCTACCGTTCTTCAAGGCAATTCGAGGAACGAAATTGTCTGGTTTTCAATGGACGGATGAATGCGAGGTCGCATTTCAAGAGCTGAAAACTTACCTCGTAAGTCTACCGCTCCTATGCTCAAATATGGAGGGAAAAGATCTATACCTCTACCTGGAGGTATCGAACACCGTCCTAAGCTCGGTGCTGATCCAAAAGCACGAAGGCATGTAGCGACCCATATACTACGTGAGCAAGGTGCTAACGGATGAAGAATCCCGCTATCCTCACGCCAAAAGGATCGCCTTGGCCCTCATCTACTCCGCGCAAAAGTTGAGGCTACACTTCTAGGCACATTGAACCATGGTGCTGATTGACCAGCCCTTGAAGGCGATACTCCAAAAGCTTGAGACGTTCGGCCGGCTAGCCAAGTGGGTTATAGAGTTTGGTGAGTTTAATGTGGAGTTCCAGCCATGGCTAGCCTTCAAGGGCCAAGCACTGGCAGACTTCGTTGTTGAGGCAGCGACCAACTCTAGATGCCCCAAACCACCTGGAAGGTTTGGATGAATCGAGCGCTCCTGTGTGAGTCCTAAATGTCGACGGATCGTCTGCCTAGATGGGGAGTGGTGTTGGGGTTGTGCTCACCACCCCAGATGGGACAGAGATCAGGTACTCCGTCATGCTTGCCTTCCTTGCCACCAACAACGTTGCTGAGTACAAAACCTCCTTGCAGGGCTCAGGCTGGCCAAAGAGTGCTCTGCAAAGGCTCTTGTTGTACGCAGCGGCTCGGAGTTGATGGTGAACCAAATCCAAGGAGCCTTCGGAGTATTGAACCCTTAGCTCGTCAAGTACCTCGCCAAAGTGAAATCTTAGGCCCTAGTGTTTGAGAACTTCAGGATTGAGCATGTCCCGAGGGCTGAAAACTAGAAAGTTGACCAATTAGCCTGGGACGTAGTTGCTGGAACCCTGGAACAATACACCATGAGTATGCGAGAAATCCTCACCTCCTTGAGCATGGCCAGCCCAGATCAGGAGGTATAGCAGGGAGCGAAGGCGACAATTGGATGACATTATATTACCGATACTTGACGGATAGGACGCTTCCGGTAAACGTCGAAGAGGCCAAGCGGATAAGGAAGACGATACGCTGGTATACAATCATTGACAATAGGTTGTACTTTCGGGGATATTTGACTCTCTACCTGAAGTGCCTGACCTAAGAAGAAGCCAAATATGCATTGGGTGACGTTCACCTTGGCACTTGCGGCTCACATATTAGGGGAAAAAAATCTCACGTTCAAGATCATGCGACAAGGTTTGTTCTGGCCCACAATGAAGCGAGACACCATGAAATTCGTTAGGAAATGCAAAAGTTGCCAGGTTCATAGGAATATGACCCATCAGCCACATACGGAGCTGCACGGTCTGTAGTCCCCATGGTCGTTTGCACAATGGGGACTTGACATCCTAGGGCCGATGCCCCTGGCCTCCAAACAAAGGAAGTTTCTTATCATTGGTATCGATTACTTCACCAAGTGGGTCGAGGCGACTCTCCTGGCACTAATTACCGAGTAGAATGCAAGGAAATTCATCTGCCAAAACATTATATGCCGGTTTGGGATTCTCGAGGTCATAGTGACCGACAACGGAATCTAATTCACTGGCAAGTGATTCACCAAGTATTGTGCGAGCTTGCACAACAGGCTGGTCCACGCATCAATAGCGTATCCTCAAGATAACGACCAAGTCGAAATCACTAATCGAACGCTGCTACACAGACTAAAGAAAAAGATAGAGGACGTAAGGGGCTCCTGGGCCGACGAGCTGCCCTCGATGCTCTGGTTGTACTGCACAACACCGGGGGAGCCCACATGGGAGACGCCGTTCAGCCTCTACTACAGGGCCGAAGCCATCGTTCCCGTCAAAGTGGGACTCCTCAGCCTTCGGGTTGAGTGCTTCAACCCCGTCACCAATTTTGGAAGGCTCAGGGTGTGTCTAGACCTGCTTCCAAAAATTCGTGACGCGGCCTGCCTGAGGGCGGTGACCTACTAGTTACGCATCGCTCGGTACTACAACAAGCGAGTTAAAGCTCGCCTACTCGAGGTTAGGGACTTGGTCCTCCAGGGCGTAGAGATAGTGGGAAAGGCCGCCAATATGAACAAACTCTCTCCAGGCTGGGAGGGCCATTCCTTGTCTCAATAATTCTCCAAAACGGAGCATACAAGCTACACACCCAGGATGGTAAGCTAGTCCCAAGGACCTGGAATGCGGCAAACCTCAAAAAGCACTACTAATAATTTAACCCCAACGACAGGTAAGGTCTACATACACAATGAGAAATGCTTATACATATATCGTGTTTTCTATTAATAAAATTATTGCTTTGGTATCTTCGCATGGTTGATCATACAAATGCATGCATGCTTGCTGTTTTAAGAATGAAACGGTCTAGACTGCCCCTAAGTTAGGAGGACTTTCATCCACCCAAAAACCAAAACCCTGGCTCCGTGCCAAGCAGCCCTGAGTGGCCGCATGCGATCTTTAGCCCCGTGGCGAAGGGCCTTAAGTGGCCGCAAAACACTGGCTCCATGCCAGGCAGCCCTGAGCGGCTGTACACGATCTTTGGCCCCGCTCTGAAGGGCCATAAGCGGCCTCGAAACCCTGGCTTAGCACCAGGCAATCCCAACGCGATCGAACCTGTACCTCAGCACCGCGTCGAGCGGCCCAGACGGTCAAAACCCAAGGCCTAGGGGCTCTGTAAGTCCCTTAATACGCGGAAATCAAACCTTAGGGGGCCCAAACGACAGGCATGCTACGACTTTCTTAGGACACTCTGAGTCAACACGGTCGTGGGCTAGGACCATGCACATTGGAGCAACGATGCCTTAAGTGGGGCTGAGTGCCAAAATGGTACTGTGCGTGCAAAGGCCTAAGACCCGGAGTTCGGCTACTGTGGCCTGAAAACCCAGGTGACCCTCGTGTGGCTCAACTGGGCGTGTGACTACGTCCACCGCAACAGACCGAGCACCCCACGATGGATGAGATGCGTCGACATCCTCAGATGAAGGACGAGTATAGCACAAGAAGGATCCAAATTCGAGCCTTAGCAATGATAGCTAAGGAGCTTAGCCATAGCCAGACAAATAATAGGACGGAAAAGGATAACGGAAAATTCGAAGTACTACGAACTGAAAGAAAGAAGGCATTTCATTAATCTTGTGTGTTGAATACAATGAAGCCAGAAACAAGCAACAAAAAAGAAACTGTGCAAAGGTCCCAACAATCAAAAGGATTCAACCGCTCAACTTCCTCTGAGTAATCAGTGAGGCGGGAACCCACAGAGCACCCGTCATTCCTCGGATCAAGGACCCCCACGATAATGCCTGGGTATGCGGCGGAGATGATCTGATTGCACAAGCGGATGCCGTCCCAGTATTTAGGCTCTAGGATCTGGGCCATCTCCTCTGGAAAAAGAGGAAACCTGAGGCCTACGAGCACTCGGGAGCTTAGAGTCTCTAGTTCAGTGATTCGACCATTGGCAACCTAAAGCTCACCCGTCAACTGCTCGACCTCTTGTCTCAGCATTACAGTCTTCGCCTCCACGGGCTGGACCACCTTCCATTCGGTTTCCTCCTGGATCCGACGGATGAGCTCGTCTAGGTGGGAGGACGCTGCCTGAACGGTGCGCACTGCTTCCAGAGCCTACGGCGAAGAGATAGGGGATTTTGAGGAACCAGAAAAATTCAACATATCCCTCGACAAGAAAATGCAGCGCTCGTAGAAATCAAACCTGAGCAAAGGTCGTGATGGTGCTTCGGTAAGCGACTTTGGATACAGACGCACTCAGGGGCTTCGACAACATGTCAACCCCCTCTGTGCGACCAGCTAGGTCCCAGACAGCCAGGGGTGGCAGGGTGGCGACGCACTCTGGCAGTATCTCCGTCTCCCTTTGATTGATCTCTTGGAGCGCCGCAGTAACGGAAGCGTCAACATGTCGCTTTGGCGAGCCGACCTCTTCGACAGCAGCAGGGCCCCAGGAGAGTGGCTTCGGCGATGCCCCAAATGCCACTCCTGTGACTTCCGGTATCCCCTCTAGCTCTAGTGCCTACCCTAGGCTGCCTGCCTTTGTGACTTTGGCGGGCTCCAAGGTTTGCTCCGGCGTGCCGAACTCCATGACCTTGGTAGATTCCGGCGCACCCACCTCCATCTCCTCAACAACCACGATGGACATCCCCTGATGCCCAAGGTCGAAGGAGGGACTTAGTGACGACTCTCCATCAGAGGCTAGCTCAATGAAGGGAACTGTGTACTCCGCCAGTGCAACGGCGGGAATAGGAAAGTGCCCTGTCGCTTCCTTTGGTAACAATAATTCCCTCCCTAGTTCAAAGGTAGCAGCCCCAGCAGATGTGGTTGGCTCAACGGCCAACCTCTGTGATCTCCGTGTAAAAGTACCTCCAGCCATCCTCAATCTCTTCAAAGAAGCTTCCTCATCTTCTTCCGAAAAGGACCCCAGAGACAACAATGAGATGTTCTCCTCAGGAACCTCTCCCGATGGATCCCGAAGGATGAGGGCTCTGGCTTTCTTCTTCTGAGCAACTGTGGTGCCCCAGCCGCACGATGGTCCCCACCTGGCAAGCAGTTTCTTCTTGTCATTTAGCTCCTCCGGGCTAATCTCTCCTTGGAAGAAGTCGCTCACCAGACCCCAGGGGTTGGGGATCTCCCAATCTGCTGGTTCCTTCAAAAAGAAAAAGCGATTCTTCCGATTCTTGACTAAGTTAGGGTTTGTCCCCCGAAATTAAAAGATGACGTGTGGAGACAATGATACCCAGTTCTCCGACTCCGAAGGTCAAAAGATCACCCTCACCGACCTCGGTCAGGTTGAGCAATTGTTCAGGCAAGCAAAGACGCACATGGTAACCATGTACCTAAGCACGTTGGGGTGAAGCTGAGCACCGGAACTCCCATCTTGTCGACGATCCCATACAAATCGACTAGTGTCAGGAACTGAAGCCTACCTTTCAAATGGTGCTCGTAAACGGTGATAAAGCCCTCTAGGGGTACATTAGCCCTCCCATCCAGGCCGAGAGAATAGTAGGACCTCTCGTCGGGGATACCGTACTCAGCCATCAAGGTCGTGATAGTGCTCGTCGTCATGACAGATTGGATGTTGCCAACCCTTTGGTGAATCCTTCGAGAAGAAGGCAAAGAGACTCTCTTCCTAGTCATGGATTTTCGAACTCAGAAGGATGCAAAGTATGGGAAGTAGGAGAAGGCATCACTTAAATAGGCAACGCCTGGGAGCCAAAGGGATGTCGCGTAGGAAATGCAATGTTTGCTCCAAATGATGGCCGTGACACGTGCCAATTCGGTAGTGTGCTGCAAGTCCCCTGAAACGGCTCATCATGGCGCCTGACAGATTGCCATCTCACTATCGCTGCAGCCATCAACCAGAATCTCGATAGTCACGCCAGCATTTAATATGGCGATCTAGAACGGCGGCGATGTTCCCTTCGAAATATAGAAACAGAAGGGAGAACAAAATATTCATGCGCTGCAAATGAAAATAGAAGCACTGCACAAAATGGACAACAAAGTTTTATTAAGTAATTTCATTGTAAAAAGCTTCATTACAAGAGGAAGGTGACCAGCCGTCGCCGGATACAACTACTCATCTTCTTCAGACTCTGAGGGATCGGAAGCCTTAAATTCCGTCAGCTCTGAGTGCGTCCTAGCCCCTGAATTTTGGGGATCGAGAAGGCCGACGCGGAAGCCTGGTACTTCCAGCGAGGCTATCCTCTTGCTCAACCGGACGCCTTCCTGGAACCTTCCCTCCAGCAAAGAAGCTAGCTCCCCCGGCCTGATACTCGACCACAGCTCCGCCTCCTACCATGTGTGAGCGTTATGTGCCTCCCTAAGCCACGCCTAACTCTGTTTGAGCTCCTCCTGAAGAGCAACGATCTGGTTCCGGGCTCCAATGTTAGCTTCAGCTAGCCGCAACACCCTCGCCTCAAACTCCGACCACGCATGCTCAAAGCGAGTAGCACGTGCTCGAACTTGCTCGACCTCTTCTGCAGTGACTTGCGCCTTGACTTTGATGTCTTCCACCACCCTGAGAACATGACTAAGTGTCGGGCGAGCGCTCCTTGGGCTCTGGTGCCGCGAGGAGGTAGATACCCTATCAAATTCGAAGCCTAGTGGAGCCCTCAGAAATCTCATCGGCCCGATGATGGAGGCCTTCAAGTGACTGCCTCCCACAGCTGCTGTAGGAGAAGTAGCCTCATCACGAATCCTGGAAGACTGAGCATCCCTCCTAAATTCATCAGAAGACGATGTAGATTCAGAGGGGGAAGATGATCTCTCCATTAAAGTTGTCTCAGCGAAGGAAGTAAGGAAAGGGAGACTGTAGGAAGGTCAGCACCTCTAGATAAGAAAGTGGTATGAAATTTGATGGGATTTTGGGCGTTTAAATAGCCCAAGACCCCCACGAAATGGCAACGTCAGAATAGGAGAGCGCGCACAGGGGACTAGTGAGGTTTCACCATGTGGCAGCACCTTGAAGTGGCGCGCCTTTTTGAGGGAAGCCATTATGACGCGATGGCTCCAGGCCTCCCTACACAATAAATACGTCAACAATCTGATTCAATGTAACAACCGTCAACACTGTTCCGTCCCCTAGGGCGGAACGGCTCAAAAATCAATTCGGTTCCCGACCACCTGTCGACGATCTATTCTCGGACATAGGGGATGAATGCCAACCAGGGCGACCGATAGTCACCCAGTGTTCGGGATGAGCTAGGGCTTTGATGCATATGACGATGAGAGGGCCTAGACCCTTGAGTCATTCCAAGAAGAACAGAGAGAGAAGAGCTTGGCCACATAAAAATGAAGATAAAGACTACTACTTTTATTCATTGAGACTTCTTGCAAAGTACAAGATTTGCTACAGTGAAAATACAAAAAACAAAAATATAGCGAGGAGAAAAATGCTTCGGCTGGCAGCGTCGGAGGTACTAGACTTGGGGAATATGATTATGCATCGTTACCCCAAGTCCTACCCCGCTCCAGAGCCAGTGTCGCTGAACCCGATCCAACACTGCTGGCGCATCTGAACCGCCGTAGTAGAAGGACAAGCATATGGCACAAGAGTACCAGCGGGGCTATGACGTGCTTGCATACTCCCCAGGAAGACTCCAGGTTTCGCCCCCTCTCCAGGCAGCACGTACAAACTACTAGCCATGGTCGGGGTCGGCGGCAACGCATTCAAAGGGGCAAAGCCCCATGAGAGAGCGTGCGCCACCCCTAGCGACTGAGCTAGTGCTGACCAAAAGGGAGGCACACGACAGCTGCAGAGTGGCCGGACCACTCCCGTTACGGTGAAGAATCACCCATAGGAAGGACGTGACAGTAGGCTTCAACATCAACACCATTTCTCTCACAGATCCATTCGATTCCTTCACGGGTCCCCACGGGGAGCAGAGAGAGCCAAGGGCCTCGTATCCCTTCTTCGAAGAGTGGCCAAGCGTGGGTTTTCCCGCTAGGGAACCCCTCAATTTATGGTTGCGTCGGTACTTGATGAGCTCCAAGTGGGGTGCCACGATCAATGACCGTCTATCACAAAATAGGAAAGTCATCAATGCCATGTTAGACTGTGGGACGCAGATCTTTCTCGACAGAGCTTCGAATCCCTATGACGTCTGAAAAAGCTGGATATTCACAAGGGGAAGGGGCGACGCCACAAGGAGAAGAGAGCCAGCGCATCTCGAGGAGTTCCACGCGAGCAGCCAGTTGGACCCACCATGGATATGCCAAGTCCTAGCATGAGGCCGTTCCCAGGCATGGGAGGCTAGTATTGGGTCCAACTCAGAAATGGGTCGGAAGAGGCAAGCCCAATCGAAGGGGCGTCAGCCCAGTTGAGCAGCGGACTAGGATCCCCCTGAAGCCCAATAAGTCTAAGGACGTAGGCCCACACAGTGCCTCAGGGCAGTAACCAATCAACAAGCCGCAGCAACCTTCTGAGGCAGCTGCAGGTAGTAGAAGTCTGCCCAAAGCACGACGCCCAATAAGGAGAAGATCAATGCTGCAAGCCACCGCAAGCGCTAGTCTGCCCAACCACTCAGCCAATTCACATGCGAACACCAGACTAAGTGTGGTCAACACCCTACAATGGTTTTTGCGCCACTATAAGGCTGCAACTGACACCGTTGGCTGCCGCTAGCAGTCAATGGCCGGTGAATCCTGGCTTGCCACATGTCGGGAGTTCCCACGCCCAAGGTTTTTTACCATGGAGCCTATAAGTACCCTTTTCTTCGATAGGAAAATGATCCCCTTTTTTCAAACCTGGATTCTAGCCTCTGATCATAGTCATCACTTGACCTCTGGCCCTCCCGAATCCTGGTTCATGAGAAAGCCTTCTTCAAGCTAACTTAGTGAGCCACTCACTACAATGCATCCTATGGAGCCTAATCTCCAGAAACCACTCAAACACCGCATTCATGCATATTAACCTTTCTCACCGCATCATACGCGCACTCCTGCATCTCTCCGTTTATTGCGGAAGATAATTGATTTGAGCGTTGGAATATTTTCGATCGAAGAACCTCCTGTCGACCTCTTGTAATGTAATTTGTGTTGTACAGGTTTTAGATTATCAGAGGTAGAAACTGGATCCGATCTAAATCAACCCGCAGTGGAAGATCTGAAGGCTCTCTAATCTATACAACAACCGAAAATCCAGAACGCAATAA
>JAODPA010022781.1:0-12890 GCA_025585075.1 Nepenthes mirabilis | reverse complement strand
GCTTCATATAATCTAAGTATGAATATATGTTAATTAGGAGACCTAATTTATCGTCTAAATTCAGTTTCGGACAACGCAAACCCTAACCTACGCGCTAGGCATGGATTTCCACGGGATTTTTTTGGCTTTTGATTATTTTGAGACTAGGATATGATTATGAATAATATGGGTAAGTTAATTTGTTAGTTGGGTATCCAAAATTGTGGTTATTTATGGATTTTCGTTTGTGAAGCCCGTGACCTGCACCCAGACACTGTTTAGGCTCCGATTTGAGGATTAGTGTATAAATGGACTTGGGATTTTAGTTACCTATGCCTTGGGTTTGATAAATTATCCGTTGAATGTTCTTAATTCTGGGAATTAAGCGATTTGTTCACCCGAGCACTGTTCACCCTAGCACTTCAGATGATATTGTGTAATTCTTCCACATTCTGATAATGACCAAGTGATATGAATATTTATGCAAATTTAATTATTTAATTTGGAAGTTTTGTTGTACCCGATGGTAAGGAAATTCACCTTCGAACGTTTCCAAGTCAAATGCTTCTCTCTGGTAAGAAATCGGAATCTCTGCTATGTCTCTGATCCTTATATATAAGTTAAGCTATGGAAGTTATGAAAAGACCTAAGCTATGAAAAGATGTAAATCCACAAGCAAAATAATAAGATATGAATATCTGAAGGGAAATTCCACATTATGGAATATGATGAATCTGATCTCACAGATGAAGAAATATTGTGAAAGGAGTTTGGTTGAACTCTTCCTCAAAAGAACAAGAAATCATGAAACTAGGACCACGAATTCATATTATGAAGGGTAACATTCTTTGACTCACCATGAATATTGCAATGGAGACCCAAGGATACCCTGGCCTAGTATCCTGGCTGTTTGTTTGAAGTGGGTGGTATTCCTAGCAAGTCTTAGGAAGTTACAGAGGTAATCGAGGATAACTCTATCCATGAAGTAATACGTGGTCCGCTGTCCTCTGGGCGTTGTACAAGAAGGAAAAAGAATCAAGATCGCCATCCTCGGGGCATTATACAAGGAGGAAAAAGAACCAAGAATTATGAATATGAAATAGTGCATGCATGAATAAGAACCAAGGCCTTTGATTGTATGGACCGAATACAATCTATCCTCAATTATTCGCTCCCTTGGTTGGAGGGCCTACTAGCCCATGTTTCATAAAGATAAATAAATAAGTTAATCCATGATCATAAGAAAAGAAGAATAAAGAAAGAAGCCAATTGCACTGCGAATATGTCTACCCAAGTTCTGCTATGCTTCCTTTCCTTGTTCATGTATTTTTCTCTTGTTTGATTTCACTATTATTGTTATTACTTTGATATGAGGTGCTTGTTAGGCTGTTAACTCACTCTTGTTTCTTCATCCTTTCAGATGAGAGTTACGAGTAGGCGTCCGATTAGTTAAAGCAAGGCGAGGAGACTCGCGTATGGAAAATTGCTGGTCTGCAAGGATCTAGAGCCTAGAATATAAATTTATGATATGTTATGTAAATAGTTAAATTATTGTTATTATGCATTAAATTGTGGGATGTTTATTATTGTGTTTGTGATGGGCAAGTGTATATGCTTCCACAGGTTTATCTCGTGGATTAGATTATTGCTTCCGCTACTTGTTTTGGTTATGTGTAGGTTTAGAAGGCATCCCTCTTTTGGTTATGATATAGTGGATAGGAATTTCAGTAATGGAGCCATGGATGTTATACCTTCGATGATCCTGTGATTATGTGTGGAATGAACTGGAGGAATATTTTTGTATATGATTACGTAGGAATTGTACTATAACAGGTTATATTTTTAGTTTTCATCCAATTATAGAGAAGACTCTGTTGAAATTTCTACAAAATCATTAAGTAATTATGACATATTAATTACCAAGTCATTAGTGCTTACATGTTATTAATGGAGGGTCTTAAAGGATAGGACCTGTTTCGCTACAGAGAGTGTGTGCTCAAAGAGCACTCGAGTGCCCCGATGAATATATATAGCACCGTGAGCATTTTCATGGGCATTTCAACATTCTAGCAGCACGAGGAGTGGGAGAGAAGAGGAGAAAGAGAAGGAGAGGGAGAAATCCACCCATTCTAATCCGATCTGAGTAAAAATAACTATAGATCGAGTTCAGGCAAGAGTACTTCAAATGTTATTTATCATTTTTACAGCATTTTAATATCTCAGATATTGTGTTTATGTGTTAAATCAATGTTTCTCCATATTTACTATAAATAAAGAATATTTCTCCAAATTAATAGGATAGATTTCATGTTTACTGGCATGTACTACAATATTTACCACTACTTTCATGTATAAATATATGTTTCGTATTCGTTTTACATCCGAAAGGTTTATGTGAAACCCTAGGTATGAAATTGAGAGATTTGATGCTTTAAATTCATGAGTTTTTCATGTAAGAGTTAATTGGTAAAAGAGTATTGCCCATGTTATGAATCGTAATTGAAAATTTTATATGGAACTATACTGTTGAGTTATTGAGAATTATTGAAGCATTCTGAAGAGTTAACCGTGAGATTCTAACTGATTTTCTGAAGAACAATAGATTATAGGTTTTTCGATATTGTTAATTAGGACCAAAGACTGATGTACAGTCAGGTAAAATTTTTTGACATGCCTTAGAACGTTATAGTGGTCATCGAGGATAACTCTGTCTATGGAGTTACATATAGTCCGCCCTTCCTCAGGGTGCTTACTTAGAGGGTAGTTACTGTTACCGGCTGGCATCACCGTTCTAAAATACCACGAGAAGGGATAACCGTTACTGGCCTTGGATTGTGTTGAGTGAATACAATCTATCATTTATTACTCGTCCCCTCAGCTAGTAGGGTTTACTAGTTTGGTCCTCCTAATAGTAAAAAGGGAATTTCTAGAATATATGCAGTTGATACTATTTTTCGATTTCTGAAGTATGATTATACCGATTCATGATTTCCGACGCATGTTTAAATAGCATTATGCTTTATCTTTATTCCATGAATGCTTCTGTTTTCCTAATGTTATTGTAATTTTCTGTTCTAATGAATATATGTTTTGCATAAAAGCATACATAATGATTATTGAGACCTGTTCATGTCGAATTATACTTTTCTCATGCTTTTTGTATATATTCTTGTTCCTTGACAGTCTATAGTACCTTCTGCAATTATGTTCTATATGAGAGCATTATATTCTACATGTTTTAGTACCTTGTTGGGTTTTGGCTCACAGTTTTATTTTTTCCCTCAAGATAAGGCTATAGAAATGATACCAGATGATCAAGCATAACTAGAGCTAGTAAGGAAGATATGGAGCCTTAGAGTTTT
Organism: Nepenthes mirabilis; assembly: GCA_025585075.1. Taxonomy (NCBI): domain Eukaryota; kingdom Viridiplantae; phylum Streptophyta; class Magnoliopsida; order Caryophyllales; family Nepenthaceae; genus Nepenthes; species Nepenthes mirabilis. The sequence goes on along the minus strand of JAODPA010022781.1, from coordinate 9,549 downwards.
CTGAAGACTTGGGACTATGGTGATGTTTTTTTATAAATATCTGAATCTTGAAGAAGGATTATGTATAAATGACTATGATATGTATTATATTCTATTAGAACTATATTTATACTTTCGCAGGTTTCTGTTAAGGATTTAGATACTTCCACTATATATTTTCTAGTTTTGTACAGATCCTAGATGACATCTCTCGTCTAAATTCTGATATAGTAAATAGAATAGTTGATCTAAAGCCATGGATGGAATTTGAAATCCTATAAATGCTTGTTGTAGGAGAATTATGGTGTTTTGGATAGTTGTGTGCTTGTACTGGTTCTGTTATTGTATTATGGTCATACGTCTAAGGCTTGGCTAATAAGTATGCTCTGTATAGGTATAAATAAGTAGGTTGTATTTTTTATTTCTGCTTAGTTATAGAGAAGACTTTGTCAAAATTTTTGTACAAGTTAAATGATTTAAATTTATGAATTTTATTCTATATCTATTTAATGGAGGATCCTATGAGAATTAGGATCCGTTCCATCACAATTGATATCAGAGAAAATATGATGCCTTAGGAATGATCTGAATTGTAAATGAAAGCTTAGGAAACGATTATGATTGATCGAATCAGTAGGTATAGACATAGGTTGATTATGTTAGATTGAATAAGTCCTAGGAAATCCTAGCTAGCATAAGTTAGGTTGGGAACAGACCGAAGCATAGTAATTAAGAAGATTGATATTGATCTCAAGCCTAGGCTAACTGATTTAGGTTCTAGGTTCCGGATTATAATCTGTTCTAGGATTAAGGAAGGGTAAAGGCTAGATAGGATCAAATGAAATGTTTAAGGGTTGAACTTAGGGTTTCTGTTGAAGTGTCTTAGTTGATGTTAGCAAGTTTATTAACATTACCATGTTTTCAGTTATAGGTTATCAAATGGCAAGTATAATGGGTGGAAGCAATGATAGTTGGAGTGCTAGTACTACCCATGATCGAGAAGCTGAGTATGTGAATTTATTGCAATGGATGACGAATGTTGTAGAAAAGACTGAGCAGCATCATATGGCTTTGGTTCTTGCACCATAGCCGATTCTAACGATGTACGAGAGGTTTAAGGCAGAGAAGATGCCTAAATTTTTGGGAAAAATAGATCTTGTGAGGCTGGAGAATTGGATTAGAAAATTAAAGAAAATATTTGTACTTATTCAATGTTCTGATAGGCAACTTATAAACTAGAAGAAGAAGTCGACAATTGGTGGGTAAGGAAGAAGAGGGCAATGGGTTTGCTTGATGAGGAGATTTCTTAATAGATATTTATGGAAGCTTTCTGGGAGAAATATATTCCCTCTGGCTTTCAAGATTGGAGGAAAAGAGCTTACATATAGCTTAGGAAAGGAGATCGCACAGTGGTACAGTATGGTGTGAGATTCGTTAAATTATCTCACTATGCGCCTTTTACTAGGGGAGATGAACTGAGGATGGCCCATAAATTTTTGCAAGGGTTAAAGGATGAGATCAGAAGTTAGCTAGTGACTCAGGAGTTTTAGACTTATGTTGAGGTCCTGGATCAGGCTTTGATACATGAGAAAGAGCTTGAGATTCAGAAGTATTTGGGTAAAAGGGCGGCTAGCCACATAAGTTGTGGCTTAGGATCGAATGTAAAACCCTCAGGGCTATCTAAGAAGGTGAGAACAACACATAAAAGGAAGAGTGTCACTAAAGTTCAATCAATGATGAGTTTTCAGGCACCAGCAGCTGGCTGTCCTATCAGTGAGAAGAAGCATATAGGATATCCCTATCGCAAGGTGAAAGGAGTTTGCTTTAGATGTGAACAGTAAAGTCAACAGGTTAAAGACTCTCCCCATCCTAAAAGATGAGAAGTAGAGAAGTCCACCATCTCTAAAGTACTTGCAGCGATGGTTCAAGGCTTTGAAGTACCCCCAGAAGTGGATGGAGGTATTCCCTTGATTGTGGAATTTGATTTATATTTTAATTGATTTGGGATTTATAAGTTCTTTTGTTTCTTCCATGATTTACATGATATGTTTGTAAGGGCCAAGATCCTAAAACATAGAAAATTCCCAAAGTCGAGTCTATATAATCAAGGAGTTGAGGAAAACTAAGGGCTATCCGGTCAACGCCAGATGACCGGAAGATGAGTTAAGAATAGTAATCCGGTCAACACTTGTTGACAGGAAAGCGTGAGGAAAAGGAAGTAATCTGGTCAACGTCTGTTGATCGGAAAGCGTAAAAGACAGTCCAATCCGGTTAACGTCTGTTGACCGAAAAGCATAAAAGAAGGTCTTATCCGATCAACTAGTGTTCATCGGAAGTAAGGAAAATAGGAAAGTAATCCAGTCAACACCCCCTTGACCAGAATTGTTAAAGGTAAGTAAAATCCGGTCAACAGCAGTTGACCGAAATGTGTGGAAAGAAACAGCTAAATCCAGTCAAGGCTAGTTGACCGGAAATGCAAAGGAGACACCCAAATCTGGTCAAGACCAGTTGACCAAAAATAATAACGAAACACCCCTACGAAAAGTAGAGTCAGAAATAACCATACCTGAATAGGTAACCTACTCCCAACCACCCCCGAGTGGTTGACCTACCCTACCTACCACCGTCAGACCCAAAGTCCTCTAAATAGGAAGCAAAAGCTTAAGAAAAGGGGTTAGGAATAGGCTCTCGATATAGTTGTTTAGTGAAGGAAAAACTAGAATTTCAAGGCACAGTAAAGGAATTCAGGCAAGTGTACTCACCCTTTTAAATATCATGTTTGTAATGCAAGTATATGCATGTTCGCAACGCAAGTATGTCTGATGTTTGATGAACTCATGTTACGATACGTATGATATTTGTTCCGATCGTTTGATTTAAGGGAGAATCCTTGTTAACCGCATGTTTAAAAGAAGCTTTGTTATTCATGATGTTTAGTTTCTTTATGCACGAAGTATGATTATTTGTCGATCTGCAAGAACTTCGATTACTACATGATTAAGGAAAAGACTTCCGACCTTTGAGAAAAGACCTCAGACTTTGTTAAAAGAGAAGAAATCAGAATTTGTCCCATGAAATTGAAACCGACCTTAAAAGCATGAATTTTGAAATCGGAATTTGTCCCACGAAATAGAAACTGGCCTTAGTGCATGTTTTGAAATTGGAAATTGAAATTGGCCTTAAGAGCATGAGTTTTGAAATCAGAATTCGTCCAATGAAAATTTAACCGGCTTTTGAGAAAAGACTTCCGGCTTCGGATAAATAGAACTTTGGCTTTGTTAAAAAAAGACTTCTGGCTTTTGTTAAAAAGAACTCTGGCTTTTGATAAAAAGAACTTCGGCTTTTGAGTAAAGACCTTCGGCTTTGATGAGTAAGACCTTTGATATTTTGACAAAAGACCTTCGGTTTTAAGATGTTAAAGGAAAGGCTTTACGGACTTCAATTGTTTGAAGTTAAGAATAATGACTATAAGAACAAGGAAAAATGTATGTAATCGGGACAGCAAGTGAAACTCTACGACTTCCAACTTTTGAACTATGATGGATGGCCATTAAAAGATATAAACTAAGAACCGAGTTTCCATTAAACTTGCTGTTAAAGATGGATGAAGTATATTGGAGTGACACTTGAGGACTGCCTCCTGGGCCACGGGGGGAGACTTTTGGTGGCATAAGGCTTTCGGACTACGGCCGCGTATGCCGGGTTAAAGAAATTACCTCCCGCCTCTGGGAGCATAATGAGAGCATACGGCTCTAGGTTGTGGGGTAGCACACAACCCTTCCCGATGTTGTCTGCTCCCATCTAGTTCCTAAAGATAATAAGTAATTCATTATGCTTTTTATGAATTTCTGAAGAAAAGATAACAAGAAAAAGATCCAGGATTTCTGAACTTAAGAAGAACTGATATGATAACGTTTTGCATGCTAGGTTTATGTTATGGACCCCTACTTTGATTCGATTATATGTATGTTAAGGTTTTCTGCATGTGGGTACCTTCCTGGGCTTTATAGCTCACTCTTGCCTTTTTTTCAGATGATGAGAAGCTTATGGAGGACGAAATCGAGTAGAGTTGTATGAAGTAACTAGATGGCAGCTGGCCGGAGCTGATTAGTGGAGAATTGATGTACCTTTATTTTGACGTTTTGAGAAGAAATTATAAAGCAGTTCTGCTGTAAAGAAATTTGTGGACGTTAGCATGTTTCCGTAATTATTATATGGAAGAATGAAGTTTATATTTTTAGTAGCATCTCATGTTATGTCAAGGTATTTGTAGCCGACCAACCTGAGTGTTGGCCGGCCAGGTGTGAAACTTAACTCTGTGATGGGCAACTCAAGGAGTCGGCCTTAAGCTATCCTGTTTACGAAATGAATGGTATGCAAAAAAAATAAAAATTTATATCCACCAAATTAATATTTGTGCTGAATATGACATAAGGACTAGGTTTGACGGTGGCCGTATGTGGTGGAATATGGCCGGTTCGTCACAGTTGGTATCAAAGAGAGAACTGAGATGCTGTAGGTTCGATCCGAATCAACACGGAAACTTAGGACAGGATTAGTTAAGGCGAAAAGGGGATTAGCTTTACTTAAGCTTAGGACGGAGTACTTTGATTTAACTAACCTTGGCTAGTGGTCTGATCAAAACATTCTTTCAGGAATCAAAGTTGTTGTGGAAGACATGTCTAACAGAGGAAAAAGAATCATTCGGGCTAACAACCCTCCGAACCCGGAGATGAGGTACTTAAAACTGCTAGATAGAATGGCTGATGTCATAGAAGCTTTGGCTCCACCAACTCCGGTGGTCGCCCCAGTTTCGGTTCATCAGGAGAGATCAGTCTCCGACCCCTTTACCAACGAGTGAGTTCCTGAATTCTCCGGAGAACCTGATCCGCTGAAGGCGGACACCTGGATCCAACGACTAAAGAAGGTGTTCGTGGTAATTATGTGTCCTGCCGAAGATAAAGTCTTGTTCACCACCCATAAGTTGGCAGGCGAGGCCCACCACTGGTGGGAGATGCATAAAAGAGTTTTTGAGGTGCCAGAAAGGGATATTACTTGGGAGATGTTTGAAGCAGCACTCTTGGAGAAGTACTTCCCCGCTAACCTTCGCGGACAGAAGGAAGATGAATTCCTTCGCTTAAGGCATGGCACTCACACTGTGGCCGAGTATGTTGTAAGGTTTGCAGAACTATCCCACTATGCCCCTTATATGGTTGAAGACCCGGAGAGAAAGGCTAGAAGATTCTTCCAAAGATTAAGAAATGACATTAGGAGCCATCTCTCCACTCTAAAGTTAGCCACGTACGGAGAGGTGTTAGAAATGGTCGTTATTTATGAGAAGGAACTAGAGAGAGGGGCATTTTTCAGACAGAGGACTTTTGGTCAGGCTTTGAGGGCCAGTACTAGTGGAGGACCTTCTAAGAAGGCAAAACCGTTGAAGTCCAGTAGGGAGCAGGACCAATCATTGCAAACTTCCCAAGCGTCTAGCAATACATGTGATCATTACGGAAGCTCACATGAAAGGAAGCCATGCTATAAGAAGCTGGGAGTCTGCTATAACTATGGCTAGGGTGGACACATGATCAAGAACTGCCTACTAGCCAAGCAAGCCCTAGAATTTAAGTCCCCCATTCCAGCTAAGGTATTCGCCGCTTCTGCAAGGGAGGCCGAAGCCTCTACTGAGGTAGTGGAAGGTACACTTTCTATCTGTGGCAATTCTAGTCATGTGCTCTTTGACTCAGGATCCACCCACTCATTTGTCTCCCATGATTTTTCAAAATATCTTACGACCCTCCCCCAAGTTCTTGGCTGTCCATTGCTGGTCGCCTCGCCCACAGGGTCGTCTATAATTTTAAATATTGTGTATCCAGAGAGTCCGGTTGAATTGAATGGATTCGTGATGCCTGTCAACCTAGTATTGCTAGAAATGATGGACTATGATGCAATCCTAGGCAAGAATTGGTTGGCAAGGCATCATGCCAATATTGATTGTTTCTAAAACAGAGTGGAATTCGCCATCCCTGGAAACAAACCGTTCTATATTTAGGGAGTCCGGCGTAAGGAAGCATCTTGCTTCATTTCGGCCCTCCATGCCTGGCACTTGATTGGTAATGGGTGCCAAGCTTACCTAGCCTTCTCTAGTGTAACTGAGGGTCAAGGAACTCTGGCTAAAGAGATTCCTGTGGTATGTGAGTTCGAAGACCTATTCCCTGAAGAATTACTTGGGCTGCCACCCAGGCGAGAGATAGAATTTGGGATAGAATTGGTGCCTGGATCAGCGCCAATATCTAAAGCGCCATATAGGATGGTGCCGACTTAACTTAAGGAGTTAAAGCAGCAATTGCAAAGATTGCTAGATAAGGGTTTCATCCGGCCGAGTGTATCTCCATGGGGTGCACCGGTCCTATTTGTAAGAAAGAAGGATGAGACTTTGAGGTTATGCGTGGGTTATCAGGAACTAAACAAAATCATTACTAAGAATAAATATCCTTTGCCAAGGATAGATGACCTCCTTGACCAATTACAAGGGGCTTATGTATTCTCAAAGATCGACCTTAGATCCGGTTACCATCAGCTTCGAATCAGAGGGGATGATGTAGCAAAGACTACTTTCCGAACTAGATATGGGCACTATGAGTTTGTACTGATGCCATTTGGGTTGACTAACGCTCCAACCTTATTCATGGACTTGATGAATCGAGTTTTTTAACCCTATCTAGACAAGTTTGTGATAGTTTTTATTGATGACATCCTTGTTTATTCAAAGAGTTATGAGGATCATAAGGAGCATCTAAGGACGGCACTCCTGATCCTCAGGGAGCACCAGATGTTCGCCACATTGAATAAGGGCGAATTTTGGTTAGACGAAGTGGGATTCTTTAGACATATCATTTCCAGGGAGGGGATTTCTGTCGACCCCAAGAAGGTGGAGGTAGTGGTGAAATGGAACCAGCCAACCTCTGTGACCGAAGTATGGAGCTTCTTAGGCATGGTTGGATATTACAGATGGTTCGTGAAAAACTTCTCCCAAATCGCCTTGCCTCTCATGCAACTAACAAAGAAAGAGGCCAAGTTTGAGTGGACTGGTAACTATGAAGAGAGTTTTCAGGTACTGAAGGACAGGCTAACTTCTGCACCGATCCTGACCATTCTGGATGGATCAGGAGGATTGATTGTCTATTGTGATGCCTCAAATATAAGGTTGGGCTATGTTTTAATGCAGCATGGAAGGGTAGTTGCCTACGAGTTGTGGCAATTGAAGGATCATGAAAGGAATTACCCAACTCACGACTTAGAATTGGCTGTAGTAGTGTTTGCGCTGAAAATTTGCAGACATTACCTATATGGTGAGAGATTTTTGGTCTATTCCGATCATAAAAGTTTAAAGTATTTATTCTCTCAAAAGAAATTAAACATGCGGCAGCGAAGGTGGATTGATTTTCTGAAGGATTATTACTATGAAATCCAATACGAGCCAGGTAAGGCCAATGTAGTCGTCGATGCGCTAAGTCAACAATTGGGTATCTTGGCAAGAATGCAGTTTAAGAAAATGGAGATGTAGGACTATCTAATGCACTATAACATTCGACGACATGTTCAAGAAAACCGAGTGATTTTAGCATACATTCAAGTCCAACCAGAGGTGATAGATGAGGTTAAGGAAGGGCAGGTGAATGATCCCTTCCTTGTGAATATCATAAGTAATCTAGACGGAGATTCCTGAAGTGATTTTCATGTTAAGACGGATGGAGCATTGAGGTTTAGGGATCGATCATGTGTGTCGGACAACTAGGAATTGAAAGAGAAAATTTTTAAGGAAGCCCATAGATCACGGTATACAATCCACCTAGGAGTTAATAAGATGTACCAAGACTTAAAGAAAACGTTCTGGTGGAGGAATATGAAGAGGGACATTGCAGCTTACGTAGAAAAATGTCTGGTGTGCCAACAAGTGAAGGTGGAAAGGAGAAAACCATCTGGGTTATTGCAACCAATGATGCTTCTAGGCCGGAAATGAGAAGATATTGCCATGGACTTTGTGATTGGCCTACCAAGGACGCCAAGAAAACATGATGCTATTTGGGTTATAGTTGACTGGCTGACAAAGTTAGCCCATTTCCTAGTCGTCCGAACGACTTACTCCCATGATAAGCTGGCCCGACTGTATGTAAACGAGGTCATCAGGCTTCATGGGGTGCCTGCCTCTATTGTATTAGATAGAGACCCTCGCTTTGTTTCGAGGTTCTGGAGGAGTTTACGTAAGAAATTGGGGATGGAGTTGAAATTTAGTACTGCCTATCACCCGCAAACCGACGGCCAGTCAGAACGGATGATTCAGATCCTTGAGGATATGTTAAGGGCCTCAGTCTTAGAGATGAAAGGAACTTGGGACAATTTCTTAGCCTTAGTGGAATTCACATATAATAATAGTTACCAGGCCATCATAGGCATGGCTCCTTTTGAGGCCTTGTATGGAAGGAGATGTAGATCACCGATTCACTGGGCGGGGCCCAGAGATAAAAGAATCTTGGGTCCAGAGATTGTTAAGGAGACGACGGAGAAGATAAGGTTAGTGCATGAGAATCTAAGGGTTGCCCGGAGTAGACAAAAGAGCTATGCAGATCAGAGGAGATCTCCATTAAAGTTTGACAAAGGCGACTTTGTATTCCTAAAGTGTTAGAGACTTTTGTCTTATTAGCACATTCTATGATCATATGTATCACTGTATTGATGTCGGTTTGTGGGTTGTCGGGTTAAAGTCCGTTAGGTCCGCCCTCCAGTCGCTCGAGCCCGTCCAAAGACAGCCCGCTCGCCATAAGATTGTTTTCTGCTCGAGCTCGAAAACTAGTAGGGCGGCCGCTTGCCTCTCGCTCGCTATCCACTCGAGCCACAAAACCAATAGTTCGGCCGCTCGCTGCTCGCCCCTTGTCAACTCGAGCTCCAGCAGGGTTTCTGCCGAAACCCTACGGCCGCTCGAGCGGCGGCCCAACGGGCAGAATTTTTGAACGCGTTTTTGGCTCCTCTATAAATTCACACCTTCTTTTCTTCAAACCCTAAGCACGCCACAGCCTCTCTAAAAATCTGGTGCAGCCATTAAACTTGAGAAGAAAGTCCTACATGCTCCATTGATTTAGCTTCTCTTGAGAAAACCAAAAGACAAATCCTTGATCTTCATGTTCTAAAGAGTTTTCTCACCACTTTTCTTTTTCTTTTTCCATTCAAACTTTCATTCTTCTACCTACGTTTGGGGACGTTGGTTCGTGAAGAAGGAGACTCGTTCGTGATTGGAAATTCAAGTGGTTGGAGGGAAGATTGACGGGAAGACCGGAAGGTGTCCGGTTCCATTGCCGCTGGCAAATCCAAGGAGTTCCTTGGTAGGGATCACGTGACGGGAGTAAGTCAGCTAGGTTAGCACGTCGTTACCACCCGGTCTATAAGTTGATTTTTATAGTGCATTGCTTCCCTGGCCGTTGAAGCCCGGAGTGTTTTTCTCGATACTGTGGGTATCGAGTTTTCACTTCGTCACCAAAAATCGCGCATTTATTATTATTGCTCATTGTTGTTAATATT
>JAODPA010022770.1:0-12891 GCA_025585075.1 Nepenthes mirabilis | reverse complement strand
ATAAAATTATATGATTGACAAAAAACTAATTATTGTACTGATAATTGTATCAGTTAGAATATATAAGAGGTCGTAAAAGAATTGATAATATTTTGAAAATTAACACAGCACACAAGCATTTCCCGCCAGATAGCTAGGGTTTCCACTTCTCTCTTCCTTCAACGGACCCCACTCTCTCATCTTCTCCGCGCCCCAGTCCCAATACCGCTTGGCGAATGCTTAAACTAAGTCGGAATTAGGGCTTTGGTCGACAGAAATGGCAGGACAATCTGACCCTAAATTGTCAATATTCTCTGCCGCCGAGGTACTCATCCAATTCCTTTTGTTATTTCTTTATCTATGGAATAGATTTCTTTTGATATTCTTTAATAACGGCACCGTGTTTTGAATTTTCGAATACTCAGATGGAATTTTTAGCTGAAGACGAGATGGTTGAAATTGTCCCCAATATGAGAATGGAACCTCTAAATTTGATCTCCGTACATTCTTTTTCCCTCTATGGCGTCTAAGCATGTGCTTTTGATCGATTATCCTTATTGGAAACTTAACGATGGTTGGATTTGTTGATAGGGTGATTATGGTCCGTTTCGGCCTCAAATACCAGCTTCAGTTCCCTATTGGCTTGCCGTGGCTTTGAAGAAAAGAGGAAAGTGCACAATTCGACCACCTGAGTGGATGTCCGTTGGTGCGTGTTTATTCTGAACCTTTATTATTATTATTTTTTCAACGTGTTCTTTCAAGAAGGCCTGTTTATGACTACTTATTTTCTTGCCAGTCCAGTTTTCCTCCCTTTTCACTATGGATAAGTGATGGTAGCTGATAAAACCTGAATTGAATCCGCATTAGGATAAGCCAACCCAAATGGAAGCCACGGCTAAACAGCCGGGATGCAACTAAGGTTTAAGCACCCGTTCGGGCTCATAACAACTACCATCGGGATACTTCCTTTGATATTGACCCGTTTGGCATACAACATTGATCACATGATAAATTCCCATGCAGCAAAGAATAGAGGCAAGACCCGACGGGTCATCCTTGGTAGTTCAGATTGAAGTCAGACCAATCTGAGAAAATGCTCCCAGAGAGAGATTATGCAAACATGCATAATCATTGAAAAGATGACCACACACTGCCCCTGGCATGTCCAAAGACCCATCTCATCGTGAAGTCATACGGACAAGATAGCCAATGTAGGCATAGACACCCATACAAACCCTATCTTGGTAGGGCCAAAAAAAGCCAGCCAATGACCACGAAGATTAGATGTGTTGAAGATAAATGTTCTATTGCCCATCAGAATGGTTCAAATAGTCATGATCAAACCTACTGCATATGGCTGAACTTCCGATGGACTCCCAAGGATTCTGGGACCACTACAAAAAACAAAGGGAAGCAAATCACACGTTGATCTTTATCTCATCCTCTTTTCCCCTCGAACATTCATCAAATGAAATAACTCCCACCCCATGGTTTCAAACCTAAGTTTTCCGGTAAACTCATTCTACTACATGCTATTTTGAACCCCTAAAACGATGGGGCACACAGTGGATAAATCTTTGTATTACGCACAGCCTACAAGTAAGATCTATTTTTTTCTTGCAAGTCTTAGTAAGTCATTACTGTGTTAGGCATTCGAATAGATACCCCGAGCAGAACACCTTGAAATCCGTAGACTTTGTCTCTCTCTCTTTCTTTCTCTCTTTTTTATGTATTAGACAGAAGTCGATCTTCCATGTTCAAAACTTACCATATAAAGACCGAATACTGAAATTAAATTAAGGATCGTTACTAACCTCCCGTTATTGAAATCACTGCAATTGCTCGAATTTGTGCAGACTTTACCCATTTGTTTGAATCTTTCAAATCTTAATATCCCTCAACAATGGTGTGCAATTAGAGTATTAGACTTAGGGATCCAAACTAAGCACTACCTTTATATATAGATAATTTCCTTCAAATTATCTCATGGTAGTTACAATGAGGAAGAAGTTGGGCAATAGTCATCTAGGAAAAAACATGGGCTATAATTGTTGGTTTTTATCTTTTTCTTTTTTCTAAAAATAGAGTAATCAACATTCTTCCACTTGGTCCATATTTCACTAAATATGATAATCAAGATTCATTAATTCTCATTTTTAAGAAATAAATATATAAATTATGGCGATAGGTCTTCCATGAATGAGTAGTATCTTTCATATATTACAATGTATTATATTTCTTAGGACACTATCCGAATATGGTAACATTACTTAATCAATAAACCTTATATTTATTCTAGGTCCAACAATTGATATTTTTTCAACATAATCAATTAATTTTCACACAAAAAAATTTGAGAAAATATTACAAAGAAATAGAAATTTTATTAGAATATCATTATTCATACCATGAAAATCATATAATGAAATTTAATTCAATTTTAATTATATGATTCTTGAACCTCAAGGTGGCATGCATTTCGTTAAAAGTTCAGCAATTATCAATTCAATGCTAATGTACTCAATGACCACTTTCTTTACTTTAATGTACTCTTTTATTGCTAAAAATTGAATATTGATATGTTTATTTTGATTGCTACTTTTATTATTTTTAACCAAGAAAGTAGTAGTTAAATTGTCATACTATATCTTTAATGACTTCGAAATGAAATCCACCATTCGAAACTCAAATATGAAATTTCTCATCCATATACCATATTTTATAACCACAAAATAAAAAAACAAACTTAACATCCATAGTGGAAGTAGCAATCAAGGTCTGTTTTGCACTCGTCTACGATATAGTTCCATTGGCAAATATAAATATGTATCCAGATATTTATTTACATGAATCAATACATATAGCGAAATCTAAATCGAAGTAACCTAATACCTCGAGATTGTTAGTCCATCTACACATAAGCACGTAGTTTTTGATACATTGAAGATACTTCATTACTTTTTTAGCATATCTCCAGTGATCAATACTTAGATTACTTTAAAATCTTCCCAACATTTATACCGTAAAAGCAATGTCAGATTTAGTACATACCTGAGCATACATCAAATTTCTAATAGCGAAAGTATACGGAATGTTTTTTATTTGTTCCCGTTTAAAATTATTTTTTGAGTATTTATTCAAATTGAACCTATCACCCTTCACAATAGGCGCTACATTTGATGAACAATATTTCATTTAAAATCTTTATAAAACTTTATTGATATAGGTCACTTGAGATAAATTCAAAATACCTTGTACTCTGTCTCAATAAATCTTAATCTTAATGACATAAGATTCATCATCTATATCTTTCATTTTAAATTTATCAAAGAGAAATTGTTTTACCTCGTACAACAAACTATTATCATCGGATGCAAGTAAAATATCGTTCACACGTAAAATAAAGAAATAAATCTTACTTTTACTGACCTTCTGGTATATGTATTGATCCAAAATTTTATCTTTAAAACCAAATGAAGATAGGATATCATCAAATTTTAAATACTATTGATAGAGGCTTGTTTTAATCAATATATAGACTTTTTAAGATTGTATACCAGTTGTTCATTGTTACTAGAGAAAAATCATTCTGATTGTTTTATATAAATCTTCATCTCTAGGTCACTATTTAGAAAAGCCTTTTTCATATTTATTTGTTACAATTTTATATCAAAATGGCAATTAATATCAAAATAATACGAAAAGAATCTTTTTTAGACACAGGAAAAAGGTCTATGTGTAATCAATTCATTCGTTTTGAATAAATTATTTAAGATTGTATACCAGTTGTTCATTGTTACTAGAGGAAAATCCTTCTGATTATTTTATATAAATCTTCATCTCTAGGTCACTATTTAGAAAAGCCTTTTTCATATTCATTTGTTACAATTTCATATCAAAATGGCAATTAATATCAAAATAATATGAAAAGAATCTTTTTTAGACACAAGAAAAAGGTCTATGTATAATCAATTCATTTCTTTTGAATAAATTATTTAGTAACAAGTCTTATTTTATATTTTTTAATATTGACTAATGAGTCGTTCTTTGTTTTAAAGATTCATTTATACCCTATGGCTTTCGTCCCTTCAAGCAAGTCAATAAGATCTCAGATTTCATTACCTCTTATGGAATTCATCTCTTTCTTCATGGCATTATACCATAAATCTGATTCATTATAACTCATAACTTGTAAAAGTATTTCGGGATCATTTTTTACTCAAATATTGTAGTCAGACTCTTGTAAATATATTATATAATCTCTATGAATTGTTGATTTTCTTATTCTAGTAGATTTTCTTAATGTTGTATCAATATTTTCAACAGGAATATGTTGTTCAATTATTTTAGACAAATCCTGAATATCATCATCTACTGGATGGATATCAGTAGCTTGTGGAACCACATTAATTAGTTGTTTAACTCCAATTTAAACTTGAGGGGAGTTGTGTATAATAATCAATTTATCATATAAAGTGGAAGGTTGAAACTTTGAATGATCATTATCAGAAATTATATTTCTGGATCGATTACTTCCGTTTATTAAATCATTCTAAAGAAATTATGTATTTCTTGATTCTACAATTCTAGTGTCGTGAAATGGACAGAAAATTCTTTAAATCATTCAATATATCTAATGAAATATTCACTTATAGTCGTTGGATCTTGCTTTTTTTCTTGCGGATTGTAAACTCTTACTTCAGATAGATATACCAAAATGCGTATATGTCGCAAACTAGGTTTCCAACAATTTCATTTCTCAAAAGGAATTTTTGGAACAGCTTTGGTCGGAACACAATTTAATATATATATTGTCGTTTTAAAAGTTTCAATCCACAATGATTTTGGAAGAATTGAGCTGCAAAGCATACTTCGTACAATGTCTAATAATGTTTAATTTCTCGTTTTTGTTACACGGTTTTGGTCCGGATAACTAGATATAATATATTGGATAATTATTCTATACTATTAAAGAAACTTTATAAATGGATTAGACATTTGTTCATCTTCAATAGATATACTATAATATTCTCCACCTCTATCTATTTTCACGATTTTAATTTATATTTCACATAATTTCTCTGCTTCGACTTTAAATATTTTAAAAATATCTAATGCTTCGCCTTTATTATAAAGCAAGTAGAGATACATATTTTGTGAATAATTATTAATAAAGGTGATAAAATATTTTGAATTATATGACTCAATATCTAGGCTACAAATATCCGTATATGTGATTTCTAATATATTTGAACTCCTCTTGATATCCTTCTTAATCTTGTTGGTCTACTTGTTTTTTAGTCAATCCATACAAGTTTCAAAATTAGTAAAATTTTGAGTACTAAGTACTGTATTATTTACCAATCTTTTAATTCTTTCAATGCCGATATGCCCTAATTTCCGATTTCACAATGTAGAGAATATTCATTCACAACATATAGTTTATACCAGTATCAATATGCACAATATTATAAGAGGTATTATTTTATAAGTTTATATAATAAATATCATTAAACAATGACCATTTTTAACAATATTAGACTTATAAAATAAACTAAAAGATGAGTTTGAAAATGTAATGAAATATCTAAAAGGNTTTTTTATTGTAAAATCCAAATCGGCATTCAGATAACAGTACGAATGCACTCTGGACACCACTCTGTAATTCCGATCATTCCTCAAATTATCACAATATTTTAATTTATTTTTACTATGTTTCAAATATCTAAAATCACAATAAATATTAAAATAATCCAAATGGGATCCAGGATATTATAATGTACTCGGGATCAAGGTTTGAGAAAGCATTCCCATTCGAGGCAGTTGAACTTCAGTTCTGGATGCAACGGTTTGAAAATTTTGACTGCAGACTGGTTTAAAAAAAATGAAAGGGACTATTGATATGCTTACTTAGGGCCTGACTACCATGAGCTTATGACAGATTGAGTTTAACAAAGCATTTCCAATTGAACTTCAGTTCTGGATGCAACAATTTAAAAATTTCAATTGCAGAGTGGTTTGTAAAAAATGGACGGGACAATCAGTATGCTTGCTTAGGGCTTGAATAGCATGAGCTTATGAAAGCTTGTTTTCCTGAGAACATTCTTTTCCACATGTAGATTTCTTACGCTGGTTGGATTATTAACATTAGGAAATGTGATGCCTAGTGGAGAGCTTACTTTATCTGGTTGGCTGGCAAACATTAGAAAATGCACTGCTTGATGGAGACTCATGTGAAATGCTTAGGATGTGAATGTGTACTTACCAAAGGAGATGCGGGGCTAAAACCTAGAATGTGAATGTGTACTAACCAAAAAACCTAAAATGTGCGTTGGCACTTTTTAAATGGACTGTTTGGTGGGCATGAAAATAAAATGATTACTCATTAGAAGGCTTAATTTTTCACAACCTGCAATTTAGGAAAAGAAATTTGAAGTTGGAATTTCACTCTTGGTAAAAGATTGAATTTTGAGCATAAGATTAGTTTTGGCATTGAAGCTTGTGGTCGTGACTTGTGATTTGGAACTAGGAAGTCTTTCTATATGCTTTAGTGTGGAGCACATTGCCTCCCATGAGGGAGTATTTCAAGTGTTGTTAGTGTGTCAATTAATGTAACTTTGGACAGTTCGCTGACAGAATGAAATGACTTAACTGTAAGAAATGTATTATAGCATTTAATTGTGCTTAGATTTCTTGTTAATTTTACAGTGGTGCTCCTTTTTCTATTCCCTTGACACCGTAACCCATAGAAATTATTTAGCTTAATATTGGGTAGTACTTTCTAACCCTATCAATATTATCGTGTGTACTGTTTGGTAGACACTTGAAACTATGATTTTCTTAAAGGGAATCTTATAATACAGTGGCATAGCGTAGTGAAGCAAGGCCTTATTAAGAATACCCTATCAATAACAATTGTGGTTCCAGCATATGTTCTTGATATGGTAATAGGAAATTAAGCACATTTGTGCACTGTATATTCACATTCTGATTCACATGCTTAAAATATGTATGGCTTTACTGTACTTTTTTATTAGTTGAATTAGAATCACGTGCTCTATGTCCCCGACATTTATTTGTGTCAGGCTGGCCTATCCGTTGTAAAGCTTACCTCCTGAATGTAAACTAATCTTTTGATTGAACTAGACGACGTTTTCCCCTCTTCAAGTAGATGTGTGCTTAGGTCTTATTTAGCATCATCTTTTCTTTTTCTGGAACTCTCTGCTTTTCAATATCTTCCACACACAGTGGCTACTAAATTTTTAGCATTTGTCAACTTTCAACGGTAATTTCACTACTTGTCACTATACACAGGCAATGCAAACACATTTTTCCCCTCTAAATCCATAGAGATAAAACTACATCCTTCTTGTATAAAACTACATTTCAGGCTTGTAAATTGTTCAAAAATTATGTAAATCTCAAAATTGTATCCATGTAGAGAAAGTTATGGTTCTCTGAGGATAAAACTAAATGTTACACGAGGCTTCACTTGTAGAACTTTCAGCACAATGGAACACTATTTATTGTCTGTACTCTTCAATTGTCGTCACCCTTCATGCAGATAGATAAGTGGTGCTAGAAAGTGCTCATATTTTCACATTCTTAGATGTTGTCCCTTGCTAATTGAAAGGTACTGAGACCATGTTTCTAAGGCTGCTTACTGGTTTTTTTCTTCATTGACCAGAAACCCTGACACGCATCCTAGAAGCGGAGCGAGATTCTCCCAGAGAATTTCAGCCATTACCATTTCATTATGTGGAAATCTCCAAGCTTCTTTTTGACCAGTACAATGTTTGCACCCGTTGCTTTGATTTTTACATAACCTTTGTACAGTTCTATGACTGTTTGCTTTATTTTATGGCAGTGCAAGGGATGACATTCCAGACATATACATGGTCAGTTGAAGAATTCCTCCCATTCCAACTTTTTTGAATGGATTTCGAAGCATTGGTGTTTGTATATGACAGGTGAGATCTCTTATTGAAGACATCCGGGATGTGAGATTTCATAAGGTTGAGACTGGCTTGGAGACAATATCTGCTCGTACACATGCAGTGAAGGTATTTGTTAATTTCTAAGTATGATCTGTGATATCTTTTTTCAATTACATTTTTGTGAATTATTTATTAGTTTTAACTATTTAATTGAAATGCTTTGTATCTGTATAGGCGTATTCTGCATAACTATTGCCAAGAAAAAAAGTAGTATTCTGCATTTAGTAATCTATTTTTACAATGCCTAACAATATTTGGTAATGAGTAAATATTTCTTATGGCAACTTGTTACTCGGATCATAACTGTTTAGGTTTAATTTTCTGGGGTTTATTGAACAGGGATGCACATGGATTTGATATGGATATACCCCGCATTATATGTGTGATCCTTGTTTCTTCTTTCTACTCTTGTATTTCCTAGCATTATAATGAGTACATGTTTTTTTATGATATTATTAGTTGCCTGAATTAAAGAGGACCTATAGTCCTTCCATCTTTGAGTGTCTGTGTCATCTCAATGGCTGGGATTATTTCTTTTGAGATGAAGGATGAAAATTAGGATACCTTATTCAAATTAAAATCAGAGCTGGCTCGGCTTATCTGAAGTTGAGCCAACCTCTTTAATTTTTAAAAAGGAAATTCCCTTTATTCACCCCAAAGATGCACACACTTCTTCCTCATTTTGAATTAGAGAGGTTGATATTATTTCGGATGCACAAAAGGGCTGAAGAAAACTTTCTACCAATATCACAACCAAGAAACAAGTAGAAGACTAGTGGTGTTTATTGCATATAATAACTTGAAGGATAGGCTAGACAGAGAAGAAGGGAAGAAAATCATATTTTACTTGCGGTCAAGAAAAGAAATTGTGAATGTCTATATAATCCATGTTGGTGGGTTGTAAGTGAAGATTGAAGGTCATTATATGACCTTGGGATTATATTGAAAAATCTGTCTTATACTGTCTTAGATTGTGGAAGGGCATTTAAGTTTGAAACAAGGAAATTTTTGGTGAAAAGGCGACTAGCACAGCGTCTCCTGCTTTGGCGGGGTTTGGGGATGATCAAATCTATGCAACCTTACATTGTGAACCCGTGAGGTTGTTTTCCCTGCATTGAAGGCAATTGTTTTCATAGTTTGAACATGTGATATGTGGATTAGAATTGAGCATTGTTGTATACTGACGCTCAACCTCAACTATAATCTTTGCTAGGGCTGATAATTTTCGTCATTATAGAAAACTTAGGCTTTGAGAATTCTAGTGTGCTTAAATAAGATGAAAATTGAAAAGGCCACTGGAACAGAATCTGTTCAAATCATGCTTCACAGGTGCTTTGGGAATATTGTTGTAGACTAGTCTCATAGCCTGCTTTTCCACTCTGCCAGATGGCTTGACTAATGGAGGACACGCACCTTCTTCCACATAAGAGCAGAAGAGAATGTGTAGCTCTGCAAATTGTCACATGGCCACCTTTATGAGTCGTATGAGAAATTCTTGGGGGAAGATAACTAATCCATGATTAAGATGACATGCATTATTCAAGTTTGAAGATGGACTGATTAAAGAGAACGTTTACTGATGTCATTAGGAACAATATTAAGAGCTTGATTCCCATGATGACCTTCTTCCTTCATTTGGTCACTTTTCTTGTTTGTTAAAGGTCGTATTTTATTTGGATCTCATGATAAGGTAGACTGTATCCACTGCCTCTGAAAATAGAACACAAATTGTAAGATGTTTTTAGCCGTAGAATAGAAAATGTGTGACAAGATGCTATTTGTTCGAGGACATTACTAACTTAAGATGATTGGGAAGAGAAGTTGAAGGATCTTGGTGGTATTCATGTTGACTTACAATAGAAAAGGACTATGGATGGATTTGACTCCTATCCATTAAACATTCAAAATTTATTCCAACCAGTAATTCCAGTGGCAGAAAGCAATCTACCTTTCTTTACTTTTGGAAAAGAAAATAAGATGAATATTTAGAATAGGCAGTGAGCTTGTCCATCCAATGTGGAGGAGCTGTTTCTTAGTTGGTTTTGAGGGTTTGGCAGAAAGAAAGAGGGAGGTTTCTTCTAAGACTTTGCTTTGGTATGCTTGAACAAGGAGAAATAATAGAATGTTACAGTGGTCGAAGAATATACATTTGCTTTTTCAGCTGTAGTACTCTTTCATTTCAATTTCTGGTGCAATTGAAGCAGTCCTTTCAGCTGGGATTTAGAGAGACTGAAAGCAAGCTTTATTGTTCTTACTGATGGATGCTCACTTTATTTTTCAGAGTGAACTAGTCAGATGATGCACCATTCTACTTCCTGCATTCCCTTTTCCTACTTAATTAGGGTAATTCCTTTCCCGGTTTTTTTAAAGCAAGAAATCAGTTGAACATTGAGAATATGCATTTCCAGGCTCAATCTTTACATATAATGCAGTACAATAATGCAGTACAATAGTTAGGAATCAAGATTTTTTTTTGCCTTCAATTTTATTTTCCCCCCAAACATGCAATAATGTAATGAAAATATCAAAAGTCCCATTTTACAAAATAGAATATTTGAGGCACTAGAAGCAGAGCTACCATCTTTAATTGATAAAATTATTTCTTTTTTCCTCTTTATTGGGTCCATTGCCTTGTCCCCAATAGTAAGTGAGATGTACTTAATAAGCAGAGGAAACAACGTACAAGATAGATGAAGGGCGTCAAAGAATCTGCATAACCGACCTTAATTGATGAGAAAAGAACTAGTTTGGTTTGGTTAGTTTGGCTAGTTAGTGAGATTTAATCATATTAAATTAGACATAAAACATAAACTATTAACAACAAAGCCTTATATCCTATTAGATAGGGTTGAAATATCAAATATCATGAAAAAAAAATACAAAGTACAGAAGAACTGAAAATCTGGAACTTGAAGTCTTCAGTAAAATCAATCAACAGAGCTGAAGATGATGGCACAGCTTTGCATGCCACAAATACAGAAAGATGATCCACGTGAAAGACAACTTTAAGGAGGAATTATCCACAATATCAAAACCTTTTCAGTTTGTTTCTTTCCTAAAAATTCAAATTACTAGTGATTTAATGCATATCCCGACCTTAACATTCCATTTACTCCTGATGGAAGAATCAAAGAATTCATCAAGCTCTGACCTTGGTTGAACCTAGCAGGTGCCCATACAAAAAAGCAGTTGATCAAATCTCCCGGACAACATGAGTCATGACAAGACAAAAACAAATTCTATAACTGACTCCATCTGAATTGTTCCCATATAACACCAACCTGCAAATTTGAAACCCTCTTTGGTGAATCGTCAATTACCAAGCAGCCTCTGGGACAAAAAAGCATAAGCTAGTTGTTGCAACCTTATTCTAATTGTTCTGTTCCTAAGCAACTAATATTCATGGGGCTGTTTCTTCCAAAGCAATTATGTGCACTAGCTAAAACCAAAATTCTTATATCTACTATTGCGGTAGTAAGAGGCGACACTCCAATGGCAAAATGTGGTTAGATCCCCCCGGAACTGTAATTGGGATCCGCAGCTCCAAAAGTACGGAAAGCCTAGCTGAAACGGAAAAAAAAGAAGCAGAAATCCCGATAGGCAGACCAGTAAAAACGTAAATAACACAGTAAACCATCTGATACGACTGCGGCCTCCAAATCCATTTACCTTAGAGTATTATTGAGGCCCATCACTAATTGTAATATGTCAAGCTCCATCAAGTCTGTGCATGAAATATCCAGTATTTAATTGTTGTATGTATATGGTTGTCGTTTATTTAAGCCAGTCATTGCCGGCCTGGGGTTGAACTAGGGCAGTACATTACTTGCCTTTTCCAAATGAGACTTCAGAGCTGGACACTGACTGAATTTTTCACGGTTCAAGTCTGCTCCACTTCTCTTCCTTAGTCTCTCTTTTTTTTTTTCCCTATCTTGATATTGCAGTTGAAAAATCTCTCTGCCATGGAAGTGAATATAGTGCGACCATTTGTTGTGAGGACACTACAGGCCTTCTACAAGCACGACAGTCCTGAGATGATTCAGCAACCGAGCGTAACATCCAACAGAAGGTTGCCCGTAACTGATCGTGGGCCAAGGGTAAGTTTTTCAAGATGATGTTTGTGCATGATTAGATTGATAGTAGATGTGACATTAGAAGATGAGCGGAGTAATTATGTAAAAGAGGGACTCTTTCCTCATGGATAAGAATCGTGTTGGGAGCTTGCGAGGACTAAAAAATCGCAAATTGTATTCATTTAATCCCCTATTTTTATGTTTCGGGCAGTGGGTGGTAAATTGCAAATTGAAATTTGACCAGTAGAAACTTTATATTGATTTCTAAGACAAAGATAGAGATAGTCTCTCTTTACGTGCTTGGCTTATGTTGTACAATAGCTTTTTATTGAGTTCCTTTCTACTGCCTCTTACAAGTAAAACTAAGCAGAGACATCATTCGTCAGTTGTTAGGAAGTTTGTTTTTCTAATTGTCTGTCTCAATTTTTTCCAGCGGGATCTGCGTCAGCGATAGGCAAATGGAGCTCCCATGAAAGATACTTGATGAACCTCTTCCTGGTATGTCTTCTAATGTAAACTAGGACAACTTCTGCATGCTGTCTTCTGAGCATCTTCTCCCTACGGAATCTGCTAGAAGGCATTGCTTTTGTTGATATACTGATAGAATCAGAGTAACATCTGACCTAAAACCCGAGGACGATTGTCACTCTTTTTAGCCTAATTATGTCTAAAGATTTTTGAACAAACAAATTTTGATTGCCATGGTTCTGTTTTGTGTTGTCCCTGCCTCAATCCCTTCCCATGGTAAATTCTGTGGCGACCACTGCAAATGCTAATTAATCTATTCCAAATGCTTTATCGTTTTGATCTTGATCCGCATAATATGATATATATTTAGTAAT
>JAODPA010022759.1:0-12890 GCA_025585075.1 Nepenthes mirabilis | reverse complement strand
CATCCCTGAATTCGGATTGTTATACGGATTAGAAAGTCACTTAATCTTCAATTGTGGGTCGAATTAAAGTGGGTCTGAATTTCGTCCCTACTAACCTGAGTCATACATATCACAAACAATGAATAAGAGGTCATAGAACTGGTGGGACTCACACTCCGGTTTATACTCTGATACTTAAGTCAGAAATCTTTCTCAAGAAATAGAAAGATATGAAGATGTAGAAGAATACAATGATGCACATATGTAGAGAATGTAAGAAGAGGATTGAGCTCCTATAATGTACTTGACGGGGAGTGGCTTTAAAAAGTCGGAGGGCTAGGCTCCGCCGTGCTGCACTTGAGGAGTGGCTTTCGGAATATCGAAGAGTAAGAGAGCTGTTTGCAGAAAGAGGGTTTGGTTCTTTCTGAGCTCTTACCAATTGATTGGGATCGATTCTCTCTCTGACAGAGGAGAGGGATATTTGTAGGCATAGGGATTTGATACGCTGTTTGGAATTATTTTGTTCAGACCTGAGACCTGGTGTTGATTCCTTGCCAATTCTCGGCGATTAACGTTGGCTAACGCGTCGTTTTATTGGGAGCTTGCCAACCTTCTCTTTCGACTATAAACGGAGGGGCTAATTGCTCTTTGCCTCAATGTTCATCCTTACACCAGTTAAGTGATGTGGGAGTCCAAAGTCGGCTTAGGCCCTCCAATGCCTTGCTCTAGGATCAAATAGAGTCTTGGAAGACTTACAGATGTGCTTGGCGTTTGTGGTATTGCCTCTACTCAGGCTATTCTTGTGCCACCCCAACCCTACTCTAACTATTCTCGTTTTATCATGCTTGGCAACTCACTTATAGGGTCCTCTTTACTTTCCACCTCCAACCGGCATTCGGACGTCCTCCTCTCAAGGAGTCTTTGGAGGGTAGGTATTTCTTGGGATTCTCTCGGATCCGGGGAAGTGGCCTTGCCCTCGATCTCTTCTACAAGGGTCATCCCCGGTGCTTGCTAGAGGTGGAGCTTTCGGGTAGGAATCTTCTTGTACGTTGGCGGAGGCGCTTTGCCTCTCCCCTCCTTAGAGAATTACTTCCCATTCATTTTCTACGGCGCTTGGTTTCCGATTGGAATGTTCTATGGGTAGGTGCAGAAAGTTCGCATAGTGCTTGACCCGCGACTGCCCTCCCTACACGTGTCCTCTCTGAACCAGTTTTCAGGTGTGTGCCATTGGATTTTTGTTCCATGTATTTTACATTATTTCTTCTATTATATACTTTTATCGATGTAAGTTTTGTACTTTGTGAAAGAAATTAGTAAATGAAGCTGCTGAGTATTTGCTTTCTCTTTGAACTTTTGGAATCTTGTCTTCTTGTTTTCTTATATGACTTACTGATTGGAGCGTTTTCATGCCGCTATGTACGACCCTTCGTCCAACAGTCAGATTGGCTGGGCCATCGGTGGCTCGATTTTTCGTTGATCAGCCACCTAGTTGGCCGTCCTAAGCACTTGGTTGGGTGACTAGTCGAAGGGCCATGTGCAGTCCATTTTTTGCCTTGGAAAATGTAGTGTCAGGGGTCACAGTCTTATCCATCAAACTGTCATCGCGCATTGATGGCGGTGGCAGACGTTGCGCCGTCAAGTTATGATGACACTTAGCAAAAAGATGCAACGCTGCATGTTAGCGCTACGTGTCGCTGCTGCTGTAGGGGGTGTGTTGCTTCGATGCCTTCGTACCATGCCGTTTTTGGTTGGGGCGTCCCCTATTTAAGCACTAGACACTAAGCCGTTTCTTCATCTCTTCGGGGGCATCCTTGCTTCAAATAGCTACACTGCTTTGCCAATTTGAGCAACTCCTGAATGGCTTCTCAGAGTGTCTCCGCCATCCGATCGGCTATGTTCGATTGGGACGTAGAGCTTCTGATCGATGAGCGCTACTTCTCCGATTTTGTCTTGACCGTAGCCTCTGGCGCCGGGGGCACAGCCTTTTCTCCACCTTTCGGGTTTATCACAATCTATAAGGAGCACTTGCGTGTTGGCCTTTGGATTCCACTTTAGAGGTAACTGCGTGATATCATGGTGCCTCTAGAGATTCTCGTGGCTTGCATGTACCCAGATGTTGTTCATCATCTGGTTACTCTATTTGCCTTCTTTCATGCCACGAGGCTCACCATGGATGCTTGGACCTTGAAGGTTCTTTTTTGGATTCGCCAAAAGGGCGATTGGGTCTCCTTCGTTCCTCATATGTGATTCCGGTTGAGCGGGGCTAGCCCTGGGTCATCAAAGGGCTAGAAAACCCACCTTTTCTTCTTGGAGGTTGGCCCCAATTGGTGAGTTCCAAACGAGTGGGGTAGAGTCAACAATTTCTACGTTGGGAACCTCATGCCACATGAGGCGTATATGGGCAGACTATTGACAAAGTAGGTCAAAAATCATCCCGACATCCTTTGCCTCATCGAGGACTGGGTTTACCGCGGAGCCCTGGAGGGACGATCAGAAGAGGTTTTGTCAGGGGAAGATAGCTCCTCTGGCTCAAGGGATGCTTTACCACTGACTTTGTTCAAGGGGCGTCGGCGGACCAATATGAGGAGTCGTGTGTCCTCTTCAAGGAGGCCGTTGAGGAGGTCGAGTAGAGGGATAAGGTACCGAGAGCTCTCGGAATCGCACGCTCGGGCGCTGGAATAGATCGCTTTGCTCGAGGATAAGCTTCGAAGGACATCGCGAGAGCTCGTGGAACTTCATCATTAGAATGCCCGGCTTAGAGATGAGCCCTCGTCCCTTACGCTTCTCGGGAATAGTCAGGGATCAACATCTGGTGGTCTGAACAGCTCGAGTTCCTGGGTTGGTCATTGCGGTAGATCCTAGGTGTAGCCAGAGTCCCCTTTTCTCTTTTTGTACTCTGACGCTGATAGTGCCTTTGGATGTACATGCTTTGCTCTTTAATGAAACTTGTCGATTTTTATTGCACGTTGTGCTAATTTATTGCCTTTGGTCAGTCGGGGTCCATACAACCAGACGGGTTGGTTAGTAGGGGCACAGGCCGCCATGTCTTCGTCTTAGTTGATGGGGCGCTGGCTCCTGACAGCATAGGCTCTTGCATTTATTGTTGGAGGGATGGCCTGAGCTTGAGAACAGTGGCTACACGCATTGCAAGGCATGGTTTTAGGCATCATTACTGACGAGGGAAAAGACGTGTTGCGGCGCCCCGAGGAGACGGGTGTTGCGGTTATCATGAGGTAGAAACCATTGAACTTCCCACATGATGCCGTTTAGACTCAGCACCTTTGTCTATTTAAACACTAGGCCTCCTTGCCTTTTTAACCCTTTACTCTTGCCTTCGACTGCATTTGCCTTCAAATTTCCTACCCCTTTTTTTATAGAGTAGAGAGTAGCCTTCAAGCTCTTCATCCATGGCCTCTATGGGAGTTGACTTGACCTGATCTGTCCTTACCTCTTGCAACGTTGAGGCTCTATTCACTCGGTAGAAGATTTCGAGTGGCATGGTTTATCTTCTGCTTGGTGATACTGGTCAGGCCTGTGCCCCTTTGGAGAGGTTCATCACCATTTATGAGGCCCATCTAAGGGTAGTCTTCACTTTCCTATGGCTCCGAGCTGTATGGGATCTTGTCGGCTATGGGGATCCCTGTGGTGAGGCTTCAACCTAACATTGTGCGCTATCTGGTTTCCATGTGCATCTTTGCTTGTCACTATAGGCTTGAATTCAGTGTTGGATCAATGAAGGTGATCTTCTGCTTTAACCAGTCTGGGGAATGGATGTCAATATCTTCGCGTCCAGAGCTCCACTTTCGTGGGGCGAACCTAAAATCCACCAAGAATTGGAAGGACCAATATTTTTACTTAATTATTCCCTTGGAGTGGGCCATTCCCAACGTGTGGGGATTCGTGTAGGCCTATCTCACCAGCGAGTTGGGTGAGCAGGAGGAGAGGGAGAGGCTGTTGACTGACCTTGTCTAGGAGCATGCCGACATGTTCCGGGAGAGGGGTCATTGGCTAACCATTGATTTGCTGGGGCCAACTAGGAGGCTGGTGTGCCTTCCTTGGCGCCTGTCGGACTTAGAGAGAAGCCTGGATGCTGGTCATTTGCAGACCTTCCTGTTGGTTAGTTAGGCGGCGGGATTCTTCATCCAACTCCTCCACAAGTGAGGACAAGGCTGCACTGAAGAGATTAGGGCGTGCTGTTAGCTCTTCGCTAAGGAGGGATTTGACCCTCTCAGAGTCGTCAAGCCAATCTCCCGGGGTCATCGCATTAGCAGCGGATGACGTGCCTTTGGTGCTATTCGTCCCAGTAGCTAAGGGCCAGGGGACTAATGCTGAGGTTTTACCTATCCTCGTGGTTACCTTGGCTCAATTTGGAGTGCCTATGGTGGCTTACTCTTCGGACGAGGAGTCCATTTCAGGCCTTCCTGTCAGTTTCGCCGTGGAGGTCCCCCATGAGGACTGGCTAGTCGAGGCCCCAGTCGAGTTGGCCGGTGAGGGCAACGAGGCAAAGGGAGCTGGGGAGGATGCTGAAACAGCTGCCGGGGTGTTGGAGGTTGTCACCAAGATCGGTGAGGTTGGGCCGGCTACTGGGGTCGCCGAGGTGGTGGAGATCGTTGATGCGTCTCGCGTGGGGTCTCTGGAGTTTGAGGACACGGGGACTACTATAGCTGTAGGTCCTGTCAAGGAGCTCAGCCTCGGGCCCTCGATGCCCGTGGTCGTTGAGGGCGGAGGGGAGGGAGACGTTGTGACCTCGGAGCCTTCGTCTGTCGCAGAGCTTAGGATTTTTCCAGATCCGTCGAGGTTGGGGGAGATGCTTTTCCTTGAGGTATGATTTTGCCGCCTCCCTGGACTTGTTTTCCTTGCCGCCTTCACTTTAACGGAGTCATTTTTTGGTCCTTGGCAGAGGTTGACGCTGCTATGCTTGCTCGAGACGAGCTTGGTCCCATAAGAAGACTTGATCCGTCAGCGCGATGAGGAGCTCTTCCATCGAGACCAAACTCAAGTCCACAGTAGCGTGCTTGAGGAGATGGAGGGCCAACTAAACAATGCCCTTGCTGAGGACCGGGGTAGTCAGGAAGAGGTTGTTAGCCTTAGGCTTGAGTTGTTTGTCCTCAGAGAAGATAGATCTCGAGCCCTGGATGACAATGCCTTGGTCAAGAATGAGTTGCAGGTGGCTATCTGGCATCTTTCTGAGTTCTAGAACTAAAGCGCCCAGACTGAGGAGGATCTGTGAACCCGCCTTAGTTTGGAGGAGATTGGCCATGCGTTGAACACTAGATTTTTGGATTGCATTTGTCTCTGCCGCCGTATCGTATCCTTGGTGGCTCTTGACATCCTAGCCGGCTTTTTTGACCTGGAATGGCAGCGTTCAGGATCGATCTCTCCTAACCGACTTCTCGGAGTGAAGGGAACCCCTTGCCTTAGGATAGCTATTCTCCATGTACATTCTAACTGTTTGTAATGAAATTAGTCGATTTATTTTTATCTCAACCGTTGTTCGCTTGTACCTTCGTGCAGATGTCTTTTGGCTGATTCTACAGTCCTTGCTAGCTAGGCCCTGTGGCCATCGTGCCTGGCCTTTTCTCCCCCGTTTTTTTTTTTTTTGCTTGCTAGCTAAGCAATGAAGCTATCGTCGCTGAGCTTACTTTAGAGTTGTTATCTTGGCAATGCTTGTTCCCCTGGGAAATGTCGTGGCAATTCAGGGTGCTCTTTCTTGTGAATGGATGTCGTCACACTCCTTTGGGTGAGCCTCACTTGAGCGGACTGGGTTTTATGGTCGCAACCGTCGGACTCAGGCAGAGTCTAGGCCATCGCTCGCACATTACCTTGCCGGCAGTCGGTCCTGTTGGAGGACTTCGTTGCTCATGTGCGTCTGGTTCTGTTCCGTCGATTGTCGTCAACTGATGGTGCTCGTTCCTTCGGCAAAGAGTTGTTGCACGCATGCTTTTGAATCCCTCTAAGTTTTCTATGGTTGTCTGTCGGGGGTCTGATGCTTGGTCTGAGAGCCCCCAAGCCATAATATTCCGCCTCATATGGGTGCTTGGTTGCTGGAACTGAGGTTCAAGTACAACCTTGAATAGGTTGCTCGGCTCATGGTCAAGGTTTTCCAACCCCCAGTAGGTTGTAAAGCAGGCGGGGACGAGTCCTACCTGACTTAGGGGTAGTTTAGTTCATGGTTTTTTATTATGGCAAGCAAGCAGCCACATGCATAGCTATGTATAAATAAACAAAAATTTATTAATTAAAACATGGTACAGTCTTACAAGCATTCCATGCGATGTATGTCAACCTTAGCCGGGCTCAGCGCTGGCTTATTAGTAGTACTTCTTGAGGTGGGTAGTATTTTATATCATTGGGACCAGTTTGCCATCCCGGGTATGTAGTTTGTACACACTATTTCGGAGGATTGCCCAGACAAGCAACGGTCTCTCCCAATTTAGAGAGAGCTTGTTCATGTATATATTTTTGCCTGTAACCTCTACGCTCTGTAGGACCGATAGTACGCATCAAATGCTCTGATGTACTTACTACTGTTGTCACTTCAGATGTATTTCAATTTCTTTCCGGTTTGCCTCTTTACCAAGGCATGAAAATCTTCAAAGACACTACGGGCTTGATCCTTCGATTTTAGCAAATACATCCACAATTTTCTTAAACAATCATCGATGAATGTCATGAAGTACAATACTTCTCCAAGTGTCTTCATCTTGAAAGGACCACATATGTCAGTGTGGACCAACTTAAGAAGGTTGGCCTTCCTTGCGGATGAGTTTTCGTAAAATGAAATTTGCCGTTGCTTTCCCGCCATACGATGAGAACAGGTATTCAGCTTAACTTCCTTCACACCTTAGAGAAGGTCTTTGCTGGCCTAATTGTTCAGCCCTTTCTTGCTAATGTGGCCCAACCGACGGTGCCATAAGTCCGAGGAGTCGTCATTCCTCGCAACATGCACATCTCCCGCTACAACGGGAGCTTACAACGCATACAAGTTGGAGACATTCTTTTCCCGGGCAACTACTAGAGATCATCTGGTAAACTTCCATGCCCCTTCATTGAAGGTGTTGCAGAATCCCTCATTATCGAGCCTACCCACTGAAATCAGATTCAGCCGAATGTGCAGGACGTGCCATACATCCTTTAACAACAATCTGGTCCCAGTGTTAGTGATGGGGGACACGTCGCCATAGCCGATGATTTGGGATGTCCTTTTGTTACCCATCTTTAACACTCCAAAATCACCAGAAGTATAAGATGTGAACAATCTCTTTCGCGATGTGACACGGAATGATGCATTGTTGTCTAGCACCCAGTCAGTCTCATACTCAGCCAGATTTATCACCTCGCCTTCCTTATATGCCAACTAGAGGTCACCCTCGGTAACACCCGAGATCGAGGCTCTCTTCTTATCTCGGGCCTTGTTGGCTTCTTCTCATTGCCTTTTGCATTCTCGCACTTTCACTTGTAATAATATTTCTTAATGTATCCCTTTTTTTATAGTGATGGCACTCGAGATTATGATATATTGACTAAGACTTGCTTAGGCTCTTCTCTTTGGACTTAGGACCACGCTCTTTATTCTTTCCCCGTGACTCAGTGACTAGCACTTCAAAGTGTAGAGAGGAGGAGGACCCTTGCAACTGACATCTCATCTCCTCATTCAACATGGCTCTCTTTGTTATTTTCAGAGTCACCACACCATTAGGAATAGTACTGATGATAGTGATCCGTATCACCTCCCAGGAGTTTGGTAGAGTTGTCAACAACTACAAGCCTAGCAAACCGTCTTCAAACTCGATACCCATCCCGCTTAGTTGGTCCACGCATCATTGGAACTCATTCAAGTAGTCGGCAATGGGCGTGTCCTTTTTGTATCTCACTTGCATCAACTTTATCAGGTGGAAAAACTTATTGTTTCCTATTTTAGAAGTATAGAGCGTCTTTAGCTTCTCCCATAGTGTCTTCACGTTTGTCTCATTTTAGATGTAATTATACACGTTGTCGTCCACAAATTGTCGAACATATCCGCAGACTTGTTCATGCTCAAAATCTCATTCCTCCTTGGACTTTGCCTCGAGCTTTTGTGCAACGAACACCGGAAGATGTATAGTTTTGATGAACATTTGCTCTACCAAATATTATAGTCTGTGCTGTTTAAGCAAAATATCTTGTTCCTGACCTCTTTCAATTTTAATGAAGCTTTATAGCCGACATTGACAATTAGTCTGTGATACCATTTGTTAAGGATCAACAGACAACTTCGATAAATCGAGAGGGAAGAATGAAAAACACCTATGTACAGCAGGTAAACAATAATCACACAATAAAATAAGACACAAGTAATTTATATGGAGACTCTCTTCCCAATAAGAGAGAAAAATCACGGGACAATGCGTTCGAAAATTTTCATTATGTAAAATTGATTACACAAATTCCAAATATAAGAAACTAAGAACTCGACTCCTTGTATCAGATGGACCCGAACAATAGTGAGTACGAGGCAAGGGAGTAGATACACTACTAGCAAAATATTCTTTGCATTTCGAGAACAACACACCTGAGATTGGTAGTGACTAAAAGGCTTCAAGTCTTCTCTTCATCCTTTTCTCTCTTCGTTTGTCTCTTTTCTCCTCTTTTCTCTCACTAGTGGCACTCACTGACTGATTTTACAAGTGTTGTTCTCGCTCTTTGTCCCCCTCCTTTTTATATTAGTCTAAAAACGTATTTCGCTCGTTTTTTATAATGGTAGGCTATGCTTGGGCACTTCTAGATCTGACGCCCGGATGCCCTTTGGAATCACCGCCCAGTCACTCAGCACTTGGTTGCTCATCGGACTCGGCACCACCAATCGCCTTTATACATCTTTGTTCGCTCGTCCTTCGGACTCAACGCTTAGTTCTTGGGATTGGATGTCCCCGGGGGCTTGCCGTTCATACAAAGCATCCGTGAATACCATAATGCTCCATATTAATATTGAACCCATGTGTGCTTGTTTGAATTGCCGAACGATCTATCAACCGGTTATTGACTCACATGGGAGTAACTTATAATCTAATAGTACTTGGTTTGCAACTATTATATAAATATAAATAGTTGATTTCCTCATTGTAAAGGCAAGTTCCTCATTATACAAATACTCAAACGGCCATAGTGCTGATTATTTATACGGTGTTCTATTACGTTCTCTGTTTTATTTTCTTCTGTTCATGTGCCGATGCTTTGCTATGGGAGACCCATGTTCTGTTCTTCATTTCTATTCGCCCGTGCACCAACATTACTGATTTACAACTACAGTTTCTTCATTTCCTCTATGTGTGTAAGAGCAGCAAGTTAACTTCACATCAGTAACACAAATATGGAATTCAGCCCCATGAGCATCATGATTTGTTCTCACCATGACAGGAATTTCAACATGCTTTATCATCATTTTAGAATACCCCTTCATCACACTTTCGCACAAATATTGCAGTTTGGAACATATCTAAATTCTAAAACAGTATCAAAGTCAGTTTTTGACATGATATTAGAGCATTCAGGTTTATATTTTCATGATCCTGATTTTCATTTATTAATTTAAGAAGAGGTGAATCTATTGTTCAATTTTTCATTCATATCAAGAGTCATAGTACTCATTGTTACATTGCAATTTCAGCTTTGGATAATCCTTCTACACTTCCTACAAAAACTGAATCATTGATTCTTCATCATAGTTACTGAAAATTTTAGCCCCATCAAATTTCTTTCTCATTGTTCTTGATAATTCAACCAAGAAATACACACCAGACGTCTAGTGTGCTATCATGTCATATGATTCATTTTACAACATCATCCAAAATGAAACTTTTTCAAGAGACAAAATGTTTCATCACAAAGAGATGAAACATTTCAAATTACAATTGGATTCTTTTATTAATAATAAAGATCAAGATCCAAATTACAATCCATTTCATAAGGATATTTTTTTTTAAAGAATTTTAACTGAATGATTTGTGAGTTGCAAGGTTATATTACATGGCTACAAGTCTCCATTTTTTGTTTCATCAAACAATTCTTGATGATTGTTCATGTTCAATTTCAATTGAGTGATCATCAATTTTCACTCCAAACATATACTTCATCTTACAAATACAAATTTGATTTTGTCATATTCGTATTTCCCTCTCATCAATTGTTCTTTGCTGTCAATTCTTCTTAAATTTTAGCTCAAAATTCACAAAATCACAAGCAATCGAATTGCTGGGTTCAATACCTGGATACACTCGACTAGGTACAGTAGAATAAATTCGAACCCCTCGTCAACCATCAGATACCAAATTTGTGAGTATAAAAAATAAACAATACATAACGATTGTTAATGTGAAAAACCATTTTCAACCAAGGGAAAAACTACAAGACAAATTCTGAACAAATCCACTATAGATAGTGCCAATTATAAAAACCCATTCCAAAATTCCTTCACTCTGAACTCGAGTGAAAAATAGTTGAATATAACCCTCTCTCAACGCACCCATCAACCCACAAAAGAAGTGCAACGAGAAAAATAGTAACCAAAAGAAAATACATTTTCAGAAGTCACATCGAGAACGACGTATCTGACTTTGGCAAAGAACGAAATTCAAATCGGTCCTCAACCGGACTTCAAACCTCTTCCTCTTCTCTCTTTTTCTTTCCTCTCTCATTGTGCGGCGCTCCTTATAGAGAAATATTTCGGAATTGGAACAAACCCTAAAATTGCATTCACGTGATTTTATAAACCCCGGGCGCGCTCGTACGCCTATTGAGTGCCACTCGAATGCCAAGCCTTTGAAATCAGCGCTCGAGCGTGGATCAGGTATGCATATCAGGCGTTACTCAGGTGCCCACCTTCTGGAATTTCCACCTCTTCACTACTTGGGCATGCCTTGAGCGCCCGACTCGACGCTTGCCTCTAGGCTGCTTGTTGTGCATGTGAACACTCCAGTCCTCCCACGAATCTGGCGTCATCTTCCAGTGACCTTCCATTTATTATGGCATTTATAAGAGAGTGACCTAAAAACCCAAATTTGTTTGGCTTGTTTCAAACACAATCCAATTTTTGTTTTTCAATTCAAGTTTCTGTTACCAAATTCTATCAATTATCATTTTGATCTTTTCATTTGTTCACATTATTAAAATCCCAAAAATATATTTTTTCTTCTAATTTTTCATGATAATTTTTGATCAATTTGTTTCATGTTCAAGTTTTTACATCTTGATTTTCCTATTTCTATACTTAATTCTTTCATTGTCAAGATGAAATTAAAGAAATCTTTACTTTCCATCTTAAGGTGAGATGCTAAAATATATATGTTTCATAATATTTCTGATAAAGCAACATCACATGGTTGGAATTATATTCTCCTACAATAGCAAATTGCATCAACAAAAGCAGGGTTCTTCTAATTTCCATTTGTACAGCAAGATCTTCTACGTGCACCAGCATACCAGCAAAAGCCTATTATTGATCAGCAGCAGCTTTGATTTATCACGTACATCTGAAGCTCAATAGATCAGTTTACTGAGGTTCAACATCAGTTCATCTGCCCACAGTAGCAATAAACATCAACACAATCACTGCAATATTAGAAAATATAGCAGTTCACGTGGTTGCTTCCATACATTTTCCTCACAATGGTGAATCAGTTCTCCAGCAGCATGCAAGGTTTAGTTGAAGCCACTGTCATCTTCAATTATCACATCATCAGTTCAGCAAAGTGCACGAATAATTTCACTCATCAAAAAACTACTGTCATATGATTCTTATCACAGCAACATCAGTCCTGACTTGTTTATGTTTTGTTGCTAAATTATGTTATGCTGCTTCTTCTTCAACAGCAATCCAAGCCACACATACAACAATTTCTGTTTGGATAATTAAGTGACGCCACGGATTACGGTCTTACAACAAACACACATTATGCGTTCATTGTTTCAACATCATATACAAATATTATTTTACTTTTGCTATATATATATTTATGAATGGTCAGGATTAGTTTGAATAGATTCCTTTTGATATATATAATATTACTTTTGATTCTCTCATCGTATAGACAAGTTCCTGATTATAAAAATATACTCAAACAGTCCTAGTGCTTATAATTGACATGGTGTTCTACTATGCCCTCTGTTTTCGTTTCTTCTGTTCGTGTGTCGATGCTTTGCCCTTGGAGATCCATGTTCTGCTCTTCATTTCTATTCACTCGTGTATCAACATTACTAATTTATGAGAACAGTATCTTCATTTCCTCTATGCGTGTAAGAGCAGCAAGTAAACTTCACATCAGTAACACAAACATGGGATTCAGCACCATGGGCACCATGATTTGTTCTCACCATAACAGGAACTTCAATATACTTTATCATCATTCGGATCACCTCTTCCTCGTGCTTTCGTACATATGTTTCAGTTTGGAACGTCTCCAAATTCTAACATCTTGCACTAATTAAATTCATACAGAGGAAAAGGACCAAATTACCACCCCAGGTTCTTGGAATTAGCTTTGATGATGCTAAAGTCCCCCGACAACTGCCCGCAACAGAGAAGACAAGTGTGATCCGATCTTTGCAGCTACAAAAATATATAATCATCCATTTTAGAATATGAGCAGAACAGAAGTCTCATTACTAACTACAGGCAATGGGATCAAGAGAGTGAGACTGTTTGATGGTGCATGCATACATACAGGAACGATAAAATGAGATTTTGAAGACTGATCTTCGTGATGACAATGGCTTCAGTGATGGGTGGGCAGTAGCTCTCTTCTTTCCTCTTTAGCAATCCATTCCTATAAGATTAGATATAAATAACTTCATCTCTCAAAGTCAATAAGAAACCACCCTTGTCTATTGAATGCTTATCTCTTTTGCAATTCCATCAATTGCAAGTTCATCAAATA